>MU004475.1:0-67939 GCA_010405375.1 Lophiostoma macrostomum CBS 122681
CTAGAAGATAGAATTAGATAGTATAGAATTAGAATAGTACTTTACTATATAGTATAGTTTATTATTATACTTATATTATTAATATACTATAGGTAATTATATAGCCTTAGTAAAAGTAGGCAACTTGGTAGTATAGGCGACTCGATAGTAGAATATATTATAGGTACTTATATTATTATTATATAAGTATTTACTATTATAGTTAAGTATTACCTTAGGTAATAACTTTAGTATTAGTAAAGGAAAGGTTAGATTAATTATTTAATATATTAATAACCTAATAACTATAAAGGTATAAACCTTTACTTCTTTATTAGAAGATTTAATATTAATAGCCTTAGTATTATTTACCTTTTACTATTTACTAGACCTATAGTCTATTAATTATATAGTAAGCTTTAACTAATTAGTCTTCTTTTTTAGTTACTTACCCTTATATTTTTTAAGGCCTTTATAGTTAGACTATAGATAGCTAATAAATTAGAACCTTTACTTCTTATACTATATATAGTATTATTTATCTAAAGTAGTAGACTAGTTAAAATAGTTATTAGGTTTAGCTTTAATATTACTATACGCTAGGTAGATAGTTAAATTATTAGTAGGATTAATTAAGTACTTTTTTAAGATATTGGGTATTTTAGAATTAATTACTTAGAAGGTTATTAGACTATAAGTACTAAGATTATTAATTACTATATCTATAGTATCTAGTAGGATAGTTAGAAAGAATAATTCTTTAATCTTATTTAATTTAAATATAGTATTAAGGACCTTTATAATACTTTAACTAGATATCTTATATTACTTTATAAGATAGGTCTACTACTAATAGAACTTATTAAGATAGAAGTATAGGTTATTACTATTATAGTATTAGAGGTTTATTAATAATTAGAAAAGTAGTATAGATAAATTACTAGTATTATAATTAAAATAGCTAGTAAGATAATTCTAAGTCTTAAATATATATTTATAAGAGAAGATAGTAAATATATAATCTTTATTAACTAATAATAATATTAAAACTAATACCTTATTATTATTATTATTATTCTATTACTTATAGGCCTTACCTTTTACTAGATAGTTTCTCTTCTTTAAAACGATATAAAATAGCTTAGTATATTACAATATAATTATCTAAGCTAACTTCTACTTAGAATAGTTATTAATATAACTTAATAGTTTAGGTAAAAAGCTAGGGTTAAGCTTAAAGTTAAATAATATAATTAAGGGCTATTATAGTAGAGAAGCTAAATAGATATTTAACTAGTTAACTAATAGTAGTAACTATTAGAGTAAATAGTAGTACTAATTAGATAATATAAAAACATAACTATTAAGAGTAAGAAAATTATAATAGCTAATAGGCTAATTATAAGTAGTTATAATAGTTAACTATTAGAAGCTACTAATAGTCTAATTAAGTATTTAGAAAATTATACTATAGATTATTACTATAACTATTAAGAAGATATACTAGTTAACTATTTATATAGTAAATTAAGAGATTAGAATACTATTAAATAGTTATTTAAATAGATAATTAAATACTATAATAATTAATTAATTAGAGGCTTATTAAGTATTCTATATATTATATATAAGAAAAATATATAGGTATCTCTAACTAAATAAATAATATATATAGAATTATAAGGCTTAGAGAAAGGTATATTAATATAGAATAATAATATATAGAATAAGATTAGGTTATTAGGTTATATAATTAATAAATACTAAGTATAGAATAGATCTATTAGAATAAACCTATTAGATAGCTCTATCTAGAAGAAAATAAATCTATTAAAATCTAATTAGCTTCTAGGTATAGAGAATAGAAGTATATAAGGATACTTCTTTCTAGATAGTTCTAGCTCTTTATAGCTATTTATAAAATTATAATCTAGCTCTTTTAACTAAAGCCTTTACCTTATAAATTACTTTATTTAAATTTCTTACTTATTACTTAACCTTCTATAGTTAGGTTAAACCTTTAGTATTATTATTACCTTATATTTATTGTTAACTAAATAATTATAGTTTAGAACCTTATAGACTAAGGGGTTTAATACTAAACCTATTCTTAGTAAAGTAATTTCTTAGATAAATCTTAATACTATAGTATAGTACTTTAGTAGTAATATAGTTACTATATTACTTAAAAGGTATATAGATATAGGGTTTAATAGTAGATTATTTATTTAAGTAGTAGATTACTTAATTAAAAAGAAATTGGATAATTAAAATAAATTAATTAATTGAGAATACTTAAGTAAGTATTATTTAGGTGCATATAGCAACCTAGGCTTATAACCTATTAAATTGTAAAAAAGTAATATATTATAGAAGCAGCAGCCAAGCTGCTATAGAGCTATCTAACAAGCTAGACTATTACATAATCGAATTAGCTGATCCGACACGGATCACCTGATTCAACAGTTCATGCAGTCGGTGGAGTTCGGTGTGATAGTGCTTATGACAACCGGCCCAAGGTCAAGCGGAAACGGGTTCAACTCGTCGATAACTATAACCAGCAGCGCGGAGATAACCTTGTGTAGTCAATTACTTTGCTTCCTATAGAAGAGTGGTGAACATACCTCTGCATGCGCATTGGTTATCGCCTGGCAGAATAGTGACATGGACCGTTGGAAGTCTTGAAGATTGCTGGCCAGGTCGATCCATTTCCTTCAATGCGCAGCGGCGATTGCACGTGCAGCGTAGACGAATGTTATATCGTCTTAGCGATGTTTTGCACAGAGATTCTAAAGACTACGCCCTCCGAGAGGTACGTGTCTACACAGCCGATAGCGGAAGGCAAGACAATCTCATCGGTGGCAATTGAGGCATTCGGCGCCATTCCATCGTGTGCGTCGTCTTGTGTCGATCAGAGCAGCTGTATAATACGAGGAGCCGGTATTGATTGAGTCATATTCAGGACGATCACATTGACCTTGTAAAACGCATTCTGAAGGGCACTGTGAAGGATCCTACAGGCCGACGAAGCCTCTTGTCTCCTGGCTGGAATATGACTCAATAATACGCGCTCCTCGGAGCTCCACGGGGCTTTGACCAGACGTCCCTGTAACGCGCAACAATAACAATGGAACTCATTGACTCTCTTGTCGTACATGTTGTGAATAACTAGGGTATCTTCTTAGATGAGTTAATAGGACTCCGAAACTTCTCGCTCTAGTTGTAATATATGGAATGAGACAGAAGCAGTTCAACGCAGCTACCTGGATGCACATACAAACAATCGAACCCGGAAGCAGTCCATATCCATGGCCAACAATCCTATGATATTCGTATATAAGAAGACCATTGAAGTTTGTACGGACCATTCTGAGTGTAGGGGTATATCTGACTGGTGTAGTAGTCCACGATAAAACTCGCCGGGGGCGAATACTCGCTTCCCTCGCCTTTTGAAATACAACTATGGCTTCGAAAACCGATCAAAGAACTCCATTACGATAGCGCTGGCTTGAATGGGCGAAGGACCTTGAGGCACAGAGATTTGCGAGAGATTGGGTTCAGTATCTGCCCAGCAATGGCCTGTAGAGGTCAGCGTAACTGCCAGCTGGACGTAGTTAATGTTAACTTATGCTCACCCATCGAGTCCACTTTATAATGTTGAAGCAAGCCATCTGTGTCTCCACATACCCAAGATAACTTATGCACATCCCCGTCGTGTGTGACCTCCTCTGTCTTGTTTCCGCAGGCGTTTCTCTGTGCCCACCACTCCAACCTAACACCATCATTATTAACCTCGTGTTTGAAGCTTTCGTAGGATGAACTCACCAGCTCGTGATGGGAGGCTCAGGGCCACCATCCCCTTGACCACCGGCATATAATACAGTTTTGTCGCTCCCGCCATGGATCTCCATGATGGGCAGTGGTTTTCGAGCAGGTGCGCACCCATTATCAGGTCCATTGAAATCAGTGTAGAACGCGCCAGACCCAGCAGCTAAGGCAGCAAATAGACTGCTACCTTGCTCACTGCAGGCGAGAGTTCCTATGAAACCACCGCCATTTGACATCCTCCGACAGGTCAGATTGTGGTCTAAGTGGAGGATTTAAAAACAACGTACCCAACGCCATAGACCTTGCTCTCGTCCACGCAGAACTTCTCTTCCACATCTTGAACGATATCAGATACAAACTGCACATCCTCTGCCACCGTACTCCCGTTGTGATAAGTGGGTCCTGCCCAACTTCCGCCAATACCATTTGGGTATACCATGATCTTCTCACCGCTGAATCTCGCCTCGTTCATCTTCGTATCCATCTCGAAGAACAAGCCTACGCTACTGCTACCATGGAAGCCCATGACGACCGGATACCTCTTGTTCCTGTCATAGCTCGAAGGAAGATGATACGAGTAGCTTCGCGATTTTCCGCTGCTGGTGAGTCCAAAGCGGTATTGAGTGACGCCTGGCAGAAGCTGCGTTTTGCCGCAGCCAGATGCGGCGCTTATATGGGTTTGCGGAAGGCTGGCTGCTGTACAGATGACGAGCAGCAACGTAAGTATTAAGAGATACATCCGGAAGAATTTTTGGGTAGTCAAAATCGCGAAAGAGAACGAAGGGAGCGCGTAGATATGAGATGCGACACATGGCTGCCACATTCAGGAGCTGGCAGCCCTGGCGACTTTTCGTTCAGGAAGGTCACATCTCTCGGTTGCGATTGGTTGGTGGCCGTCGCAGATTGATTTCGCTTGTCCGGTGACCTGCCAACCTGCACCACTCACACACCATCAAGGACCTAGAAATCGCTTTAGTGTCTGATGCTCTTGGGGTCTTCTTGTTTTCTTGTTTCTCACGTGGATCAGTCGGATTTTGTACCATGTTTTTCTGTCGTGATATCAAGTCACGCGCTTCCTGTTTATTGGTGCCCGTCAAAGCCAATATTGGCGAAAACTAGGGAATGGAAGAGGCTGTGTTGTGATATCCGGCGGAGCTTATGAACTGTAGGTTGGATCGTTCCCCCGGGGTACAGGAAAGTTTACGGTAGACATTCTCGAGAACACGTGCTTACAACCTAGATTTTTTTCCCTCCCCCTTTCCCGGAAAGCGCCTCTTCGCATCGATGACCAGAATCGCCTGTCGTGCTAGAAGGAGAGGTTTCAAGTCCTCGTCCCTCACATCAACATCTAGATCCATCCTTCCGCCCTCCAAAGCTTTTGTCGTCGCTCTTGTGAAGAACCACCTCCCTTGTCCCGACACCCTCTGCTTGAATTGCAAATCCATCGTCAGCGTGATATTGAACACCTTGCCCGCGAGCGCTTGCTCGGACGAGAAATGCAAGTTTGTTACTTTCCCCGGATTCTTCGCTGCCGCTTCAGCCTTCATGCGATGTATAGCATGGCCGTCGAAGATGCCACCGTTACCGAGTAACATATCCGATAGCGAGGGTGTCATGTCGCCAAGAACCGCGAGGTGCGCGCCATCGAGTATCTCCGGCTTGTCGTAAGTTATCCAATAATCTACGATCCCGCGCATGGGGAATCCTTGGACAGGATATAGGTATCTCGTACGGCGTACGAAGGGCAGTAGGTCGCTGACCGATCTAGATGGTAGCCAGTTGGGATCTGGCTCTTCGGCGTCAATCTTGCCAAAATCGGGAGTCGGGCCAAGACCATTGAGTGATAATGCGTTGGTCGAAGGTGTCTTGATATCGGAGGTTGGACCGGGGGTGTCGAAGTTGGTGGACGTCACGAGAGCCCTCAAATTTAGCTTGCCGTTCTGGCTCAGATCCAGTTGCAGGAAGCTTGCACCCATTCCGACCTTGATATCCGTCACTTTGATCGTAGAAATGGTACTGGTACATGGCCTCATCAGTTCCAGATGCAGAGTATGGACATCGGGTTGGTTTTGAGCCGCAAGTGTTGTGGCGAAGTGTTTTTTCGCTACCGAGTAAACGAGAGCAGCCACAATCCCGCCATGAAATGCTGGACGACACAATTAGCAGGCGATCGGAAATGCAATATGGATCGAAGGTTATCCTACTTGGCCCAATGCACCAGTCGTTATGATGCCCTACTCGATAAGTATGAGAGTCTAGTTGTTCCAGACCAATCTGCTCTTGCAGTATGTTTGACATGGCGCGAAGGTGAAAGTCGTTTAGCATTGGGGCTGAACTCTGCGCGGGCAAGAGGCTTTTACACAAGGTGGTGCTGTCCCGCCTGTGTCAGCACTAAACCTCATCACCCGTACGACAAACATACATGTTTCCCAAACCTGAAATCGTCCAGCTTGCACCGAGAAAATGGTTCATTACATCCAAAATCATCTCCGGTCGCTGGGACCATGATCGGCTAATTTCAGAAATTCACATTGCACACCAAGTGCCCGCCTGGGCAGGTAGGCTTACTATGACGTAAGCGATTTCCAACTTAGAAGACAAGCGAAAGCTCAGATTAGGACTACTTAGCTATCGCGAGGGCTGTAACCGAAGAAGCCATCTCATTGCGATTACTTCAGAATGTGCGCTGCGAAATTTATGCCGAGCCAAGGTCGATATGCCCAGGACTAGGAGGAGCATCGCCGGTTTCCCAGACCTTCTGCTCAGCCCCCAATTGGAAAGAAATCTCTCCGCCGGCCGTCATGATACCTCCAGCATCCTCATGCTCAAACCAGTTCTTGTTCCAATTTTGCCCGTTGATGGTGACTCCCTGGACGTAGTATCCTTGCCGGCCATCTCCATCATCTCGGCCTTCGGCGCGTATCCGAAGAGTGCTGTTGTGATTTACGGTTATGTTAACGTCGTCGAACCATGGACTTTCTAAGAGATAGACAGGTGTCGTGACAATCGGATACAAGCCCAGCATCTGCCATATCAACCAGCAGTTCAGCGCGCCGGCGTCAGAATTTCCCGGGATACCGTTCGAAGTATTAAAGTAAAAATCGTTCACGAGCTGCCTCGATCGTTGGACCGACTTCCACTGCTTGTTAAGGTAGTTGTATAGATAGGGGGTTCCGAAGTCGGGTTCGTTGGCTACGTTGTTGATTGATGTAATGCCCAGGCCGTTGACGCCAAGATCCACACCTGAGGTATTAGGCTGTGAAGAGTGCAGTACAAGGTCAGTAACGGTTCTCAAAAGGGGGGCAAGAGAACAGCGTTCAGTAAGCCCTGCGAAACGCTCCCTGGGCGACACTGCACAGATGTATGCCAAGAAGAATCTTGTAGTGAAATAATCCTTACTTGGAAGACGTAATCTAGACGTTCTTCAAAGTGTTGCGGCCCTCCCATGAGTTGAATTACTGTCTCGACGTCGTGCGGTATCACAAATGAGTATTCTTACGTATGTCAACTCGAATGTCTGATCGTTAGACGCAAAGAAGTTTGGGACTCACCGAAGGCAGTTCCCTCGTAAGATTCATCTGCCCAGTTACAGTCACCGCAATTAGTTATATTGTAGGTCTTGTGAAAGGTACCGTTTGCTGCCGATAACATTAGAGAATTGAGCGAAGAAACGTCCAATGTAGGACTCTTCTAGGGCCCACTTGCCATAGCGTGGCATCACGAAGCCACTAAAGTTCCGCGATGTCGCCTCCGGATCCCAGCTCAACTGCCATCCTGCACTCCGTCTCAGGTAGATGTTCTGATCTCCGGGCTCTTCTCCGGCAGCAATCTGTGAGACTGCGAAATCGTTCAAGGAATACTCCACGGTCTTTGATACGGCTCGCGTGTTTCGATCCGCAGAAACATAACCCAGTGGAATCCAGTCATCGAGAGCTGAACGGCCTTCCTTGAGTGAGCCTTGAGAATCGACAGGGTTTTCATCGAAGAAAGGTATAACCTCCGCATCCTTCTTTACTGCTGCATATCCTTCAGTCCAGTTGATGGCACCGCGAAGACCCTTCACATATGCATCTGCAAGCACGTTATCGGCGTTTGACCCTCCCTGCACGAGACCGTTATAGTTTCCACTGCGGCCATCAGGCAAGTAACCTTCGTTCTTGAACATGTCAATCAGAGATCGAATCATGGACTCGTAATACTTGGGCTGGATGAGGTGCCATAATGAGACCTGATTGCGAAACAGGTCCCACATTGTATAAAAATCGTCCCAAGATGGTTCCTCGGACTCCCAGAGTGGATTCTCCCCAATGCGCTCACTCGGGATGAGATGCGTAAAGTACAGGCTGGAGTATAATAGTGCGAGACGTGTGCGATTGGCAGAATCTGATGTGTCAACGCGTATCTTGGAGAACACGTCTCTGTTCCATTCCGCGCGTGCGGCCTGCACGGTTTTATCAATGTCCCATGTGAGCTCTTCGTTTTTGTAAGCACAAGCTTTCGACACTGATATGAATGATACGCCGACTCGAGACCGTATATCATCTGTACTGTTCCAAGAGAAGATAGCTCCCACCCTATTGTTCATCGGTCCTGATCGCGCTGAAGAGTCTTGGAAGGTGGGTTCGGGTGTGGTTAAATTATCTGTAGTACGGAAGTGACGGCTCACAGGGAAAGTGTTCTTTCCGCTGAACGTTTTCGCACTTTCCGGCGAGGCGTCGAATTCGCCACAAACATATACAGTCACTGGGGCGCCTATATTCCAACCCCCTCCGATGGACGTGTATCCCGTGTACACGCTACCATTTGCTTGGATCTCAATCTCGCCTCCGGCGTAGAATTGCGAATCCCAGGATCGTGTAGGATGAGGAAGATAGTGCGAGAAGTCGACCAACACATGTTGCTCTTCGGACGGGAAGCTATAGTGATGCAGGCCTGCATGTCTCGTCGCGGACAGCTCCACGCTCACGCCAGACGCGAGCCGAGTGCGAAAGTACCCTACACTCGCTACGTCGTCCCCTTCCTGAATTTATGAGTAAGTCTATCGTCTCAAGCGGCGTGAAGACGAACCCTAGTCTGCCAGTAGGTCAAGTTGTCCAGGAGGTTGACACCCTCGAGACTTGCCAAGGGCATTTGAGCAGGATAGCCGTATTTCGCACCACCGCCGGTTCCGGATTCATGGAGCATGCTGATACCAGTGACTTTTCCCTGCGGTGTCCAGCCTCCATTGAGTGCACTCTGATTGACTGGCTCCTCGTATGTATCGATACCCAGCTTCACCATACCAAAGGGTACAGCGCCGCCAACGAAAACGTCACCACCGCCATCTAGACCGTCAGTCTGCATTCTGTGTGCGTCCAGGAAGGTCCAACGTACATGCGTAGCCAGGGATTCCCCCTTCAGATCCGATGAATGGATTCACGAATTGGGCATAATCAATACCTTGGGCTCGTATTCCTGGGAGACTGAGCACGACAAAAGTTACTGCGCAGCTTGATGCAAACATAGCGCCAAAAGCGCGAGGTGGATACCTGCCTTTGAGGCTCTTCGAAGATATAGAGGTGCCATTCCGAAGCCTAGGTACTCGGGTACGAACAACCGGAGCTACACAACAGAAAGTTGGTTCCCAAGGATTGACGTTACATCAACGGAAAGCTTTTTGGTCGATAGCTTCAACGTTCATGCTGACGGATGACGTTGTGGGAACCCCACCTTCTTCAATCGGCCCTGCCAAGGCGTATAGCACGAAGTGATAAGTGGGGTAAAGTCAGGGTAGCTTTCCCCGCACAACGTGACCGCGTTTTTCACTGCTCCGGATCGCTCACGATGGGCGTCGTCGTCGAAAATGTCCGAGCTTCCGACTCAAGTCACCGGGTCCGCCTTGCTTGGAGGCATGTGCAGGACTTGTGACAGAAGCAGTTCGAAGAATCCGAAACGCTGCGCGCAACATCCACCCAAGGATCATGCGCCACCACCCGCAAAATCTACGATTGGTTCCTGAGGCGACAAGCATTCGGAAGAGTTATTGTGCCTGAATATCAATCACGTTATTGAAACTTGATATTGCCTCATGTCTGTCATTCTGCAACTGCGGACGTCAGGCACACGCTCTTCTCGAAGACCCTCTCACGACAAGTCCTTGATGATCACACATCGGCTATGAAGCAGGAAAATGAAGGATGGCGATGCTTGTTGTAGCCACGCAGCCTCGTCAGGCATAAAAGACATCCGGCGGCCGCATGGGACTGAAAGCCAGCAACAAGCAACATCACTTCTCCTAACCATTACATTCCCTTGCGTCTGAGACTGCAACCGGCCCGGCGTCGTTCGTTACCCTACGTTCTTTAATCGACAACACACATATATCCTTCACGAACAACATATCCAAGATGCGTTTCACCGTCGCTACTCTCCTTGCCTGTATGTCAAACTGTCGACCCTTTGTTCAAGTGCAGCCTGCTAATTGATCTAGTCGTGGCCCTTACTTCTGCCATCACCCCTAACGTGGCCGGGTCCGCCAATGTCGGCTCGGGCGATGGTTCCCAATTCATCACCGGAGGTTGTGTCGCGGACGCCGATTGTAGTTCGGCATGCTGTGCTGATGCCTCCGGTGTCGGTGTCTGCTCTGCAGAGGCAGCTCAGTTCCAGAACGGGAAGAACGGCTGCGGTTTCGCGGATCCGAATGCGGCCGCTACTATTGCTGCTGCCCAGGCGCAAGTTAAGAAGCAGGGGTTCAAGCGGGTCGTTCGCAGTCTTTAGACGAATTTGGTGGTTAGCAAAAGCATGGAAAAGAAGGGACTACATACAAAGACCTTTTTTGAGGCAAAGATGATCTATTGACATCTTGGGGGAAACTGGACGCATATAGTTGGAAGCAATAAATCCAGCATAGCCCAGAATGAAGACCCTCTCCTCAAGTACATTGAAAATGTATCACGTTGTATCTGCCCTCATTCTTCTTGCATCTCGCGCCCTTTGTGTCGATACCAGGCAGCATTAGTATCTGTCCGATACCCAACGGGCAGCAATGGTATAACAGACGGCGTCCCAAAGTGGTCTAGCGTCTACCGCAGCGGGCATACGTCCGCTAATCCCACCAGGCACCAGCCATCATATCCTTCAACATCAGGTCAGTACGAAATCATCAATACACCCGAGTCCATACGCGATGGGATCCCTCTTATTTTCTGTCGATATCTCGACGCCGTCCCTGCTGTCCCTGCCTAATGAGCTCCTCGAAAAGATAGCTCAAGAATGTCCTTGTTCAGCGGTGTTCAACTTGATGTTTGTCAACCATCAACTTCACGCACTCTGCAACAACAGACTTATCTTCAAACACATGGTAGAGCGGATACCTTCTGGGATAAACGTCTCTCCTGCAAGGCCGATGTGGAACGATGCTTCGGATGTTCTCCAGCCCGTCGCGAAAGCAGGTATGATGCAACTAGCCTACGCGCTAGAGCAGGCCGAACAACTTCCAAGGAAACACGAGCTTTTGGATAGGGTGTCTCAATCAGATGACCATGGCCGATCCATACTCGATAAACACTTCCCGAAGTGGCTCCCGCATCTCTGCGCGCTGCGCCACCCAACGGCTCTCAACGTTAGTCCGCTTTACATATGCGACCAGGTTACAGAGGGCCGCCCGGGGAAAAAGGATACAGGATTCACCACAAGATCGTCCGAGGACCATCAGAATCTCTACTTCGCGCTCATTGCAACAACACTAGCATGGGTGCAGGATTCTGCGCAAAGCCAGGATGTTCTGAGTCATTTCACTACACACATGAGTGGGAGCGGCGGTAGGCAGGGTGGAGGCTTTCAGGCCAACGAAGTCTCATTCATGTTTCTGTACCATTTGGGCTCGCTTCTAAATGATTGCACTAGCCTGTTCGAGGCGAAGAGCTCATTAGTTGCAGTCATGACCATGATGACCGCGATTATGGCCGAACCTGCCTACCAGCATATTGCCCCTCTGCCGAGCATCGACCACCTGCCATTCCATGAGTGGATGGATATACCGTTACCATACAACCAAGGCGTCTTCAGTAGATGCCACATTGGTAAGATGGCAACAGCCGACTTTCTCAGCGGAGAGTGGCTAGGCTATTACTCCGACAATCGCCGCGCTCGTCTTAGCATGACGCTCGACCACCCCATGGTCGACATATTTCTCAACGCGACCCCTGTTGACATAGATGGAGGTGCCCCTCTTACCAGCGTTACGACTGCACCTGAGAGGCAGGGAAGGGATGCATGTGGCCCATTCCGTTTGGGAGGGAATGTTCTTTTTGATGGTCAGGTGCGCCTGCGCAAGATATATACCAACCACCACTTGGAATGGCATTGGCGAGGTCATCTGTGTCCGTTTGGAATGGTAGGAGCTTGGGGCAGTGTACATGATTCCTTCGGTGGGTATTTCTGGATCTGGAAAAAGGAGTGGTGCGCGGACACGACTGCTGTTGAATGAGTTTCCCATCGCTTTTTTCATGACGAGTACTTAAACTTTTATTTGGCTATCTTAACGTGTCGATTCGTTGATCGTAACTATATCCATCTATATCGAAATCCACCTCCCCATCCACTCTTCCACAATCTGCTTCGCCTCATCCACCAATCCCATATCCAGCAACAACTGCGTCGTTCCACGCACAGCCGAATCAAGAGCCGAGAAGATCCAGGCATGCGTATAGCTTGTGTGCTCTCCAATGAAGATTGTGCTAAACTCCGTCTTATAGTACGCAGGGAGATACAGATCTTGCTGTCCCACAGTCGGCGACGCCCACGCACCAGCGTTATGCTCGTCGACCTCCCAGCACTGTCGATAGTAGTTCCCAGTCCACTGCTCAGCAGCGATTTCGCCGTGGACTTCGACCATGGCGCGCTGGGTCCGTGCAACATGATCCTCAGTGGACAGGGCTGCAACAGAACGGGCCGGGGTTCCGCTTGTGTATGATGCGAGGATGACACCGGGACCTGTCGAGTTAATTTTGTACGCCGGGTAGCATACTGAGCCGATACCGGGAACGTCAGTGGAGCCACAGCCACCGATAATAGGAGGATCAAGGTGCTCCCAGAACCTAGTCTTGTAGTGTAGAGCGATCTTGCAGGATTGCTCGTAATTCATTGTACTGATCGCTCGGCTCAGCAGCGAGGAGTACTTGGGCATGTCCCAGAGCCTGACTTTGGTGAATGGGACTGCGACGACGGCGTAGTCGTACTCTTCGCTTTCGGGGGTCATGGCAAGCGGGTCATCGCGCCATGTCGCGGAGATCTTACCAGTCTCGTCGTTGTAAACGAGCCCATCGATCTTGCGGTTGAGCGTCAGCCGATCCTGCACGTGAGGTAAGAAAGCGCGAGGTAGCGACTCCAGACCCTTGTCGATGGTTCGCCAATCCGTGGCCAGGAAGTAGACGGTGTCGTAGTACCACAGAGGATCCTCGGTCGAAGCTCCGGCCACATAGTCAACGGTATCAGCGCTCATGTTGAGGGCGTACTTGAGATAGGCTGCCTCGGACCACTGGAATAGCCCGTCTTCGATCGCCTTCTTATGGGCGGTGTAGACGTTGGTTGATACCGCCTTCATCTTGGCCTCGGTCAAGTTGACAAAGTTGTCGATTGCTTCAGCGGCTTTCTCAACCTCTGCAGTGTTGGAAGGCTCAGGAGCTGGCTCTACCAGGGAAGGGTTGGCTGATACCTGTGCAACACTCGGAATCCGTCCGTTTGGTAAGCGACCGCCATTTGAATTTGTCGGCACATTAGGGCTGCTCTGAATCCATTTGATGAAGTTTACTGCGAGTGCAGAGTCATTGCCATTGAGCTCGTTCAATTTAGCGCCTAGTTGGAAGACCATCTTGTGGTCCTGGATGTCCAGAGTCTCGTTGGTATCCGCATAGTGAACGCTAACGGGGAACCTCATTGGGCCCATCTCTTGATACTGATACTCATCTGGAGTGGAATTGGCGAGATATTTGGTCCGGATTCGGCCGCCGATGCGACCACTGCTCTCCGTAATGTGCCAATCTTTGATACCAACGGAGTCAAGGAGCAAGCTGGTCAGAAGACCGGACATGCCTCCACCAATGATACCAATCTTCTTGCTTTTGGCCGAGGCTACAAAGGAGGCATTGTTCTCCTTTGACTGCATATATGCAACTCCATCGAACCAGGGGCCGCTTGCATCTGCGATCTGAGAGATGTCTTCCCGTTTTCGTTTTGGCTGGTGGACTGCGATCGGTTCTGAACGGCCCACCAATGATGAACCAGAGTAGGCATGAAGACATCCAAGGTGAACTGCATTAGCTGGGACTACCCAGACGAATCTTTCTGGACGAGAATCTCGGCGAACAACGGTTGATCCAATGTGGTGATGTCTGTCGTTCTCCTCTTCCATGTCGCAGGTCCCGTAGACAATCCGAAGCTCACCCTCGAATGTACTCGAGCCATACTCAACATGAATGTTGTGCAAGGAGTCTCGGTTCACAGAGTAGGGGCCAGTAAAGATCACATGATCTGAGCGGCCATTGACGGGACTTGAAAAAGAAAGACCTGCCAATGATAGGGCCGCAGAAAGGGCTGCTGAAAGTGTCCTCATTTTGGCTGTTGTAAAGAGCACAGCAAAGCAACAAAGCGATGGCGTGGTGATCCACTCAAGGTTGGGGATTCCCTAGGGAGTCTTATAGAAATTGGGAAGGAGTATGAGCCTCCATTCGGCCATTTGATTACCTGACATTGCCGAGCCATATTGGTCATGTAAGAGGCATGACCCAAAAGTGGCAGTTCACGATGGCCTGCATTGAGATTGAACCTTCTAATGCCACCACACCTTCGACTCATGTTGTTGCGATAAGCCTATCTGTCTCGCCCACTAGCCCACTCTGGGAGGCTGCATGGAGTAGGATGCTGCGCGTACAGACATCCGCATGATTGGAGTAATCCGACTTGCGCTTTACACTTCCATTGCAGTAGCGTCTGAAAGTTCTCGCGATAGTGTGGAGAAGACGGGACATGATCGGCAAAGTTGACGGGCTGTGAAAAGATAACGATGACCGAAAGCTCCGAGAACAAAGAGTGTTCGTATGATGCTGATTACTTTGCTGACAGGATTGAAGTCAACCGCTTATACGCACATACGCTCTGAATTATCCATACGAGGGCCTACAGATGGGAGAGTGTCACGTAGACAGATCTTCGGGACATGGTGCCTTGTCGGGCGTTCCGACAGCTGCATGCCCAGCGCTCCCCACGAGGGCAACCTCTACCACAGCGGTAAGTGCAGCACCGCCAGCGTGGAACGTTCGATTTCCCCGGGCCTGGAATACGTGAAGGGTGGATGTCAAGAGATCCTGTACCCGGCGTCGTGGCCCCTAGTGCCGGCTCCGGCTTACGTCACGCTAAGGCGCACTAGCGGGACCTGCCCTCGTAGCGAGCGTTCACCGTGTTTTTAGACCGACAGATCACGCCCTACAGACTTTTACCTATCTTTCCTATCTGTCTTACGTCACTAGCGGGTGTGAGGCATATGGAGACAACATACCTATATAGGTCGCGTCTCGGCGCCAAGGCTGGTATCGTCGTTCTTCGCGTTAGGTTACCCTCGTTCTTATGCACGCTGGTTCCGTAATATCTCCTGCCAGCGTCGCTATCTCGAGCCGGCGAGTTCCAGAGACGTTGGATCTCCACTAGGTTCCCACAGAAACAGCGCGGAATTGCCATTGCTGGACTAGACACAGTCCGGATGACTTTCCTCGTGTCTTGAGGTTGAACCAGGCCCATGGATGTACTACTACCGAATGCTGGCCGACTCCCGGACACACAGAATGCTCAACATTGAAGCCGAAGAAAGATTTTCTATCTATGCCCAGACATTGGCATCATTCTGGTTCATGTTGATACGAATCGTCAAAGTCTTGTCCTTCGCCCGCTCCTAATTATTCGGCGTAATGGCGGATGTCAGCGCACTCATTGTTGGGCAGCTCCTCCAACTCTTTCTTGCAATTGCCTACCTGGCAGCGATCTATAAGACTGTCGTCATTTCCCAGTCAAAATCTACCACTACCATTATCCCAGTCTCAGCAATTCTAGTGATCATGGTCTCATTCACTGCCATATTCACCGGCTTCCTCCTTGCCACTGGCACTGCTGTTGCAACACTTGCACCAAAGCTGGCTGAGCAACCAGTAGTCACATATCTAGGGACTCAAGGCCCCATTCTTTGTGAGCATGGGATCATCTACCTCTCTCACGTGCTTCCCCTCTGACTTCCATCAGCTTCCGGCGCTTTCACAACAAAAGGCATAGTCTACACCTCCGGCACCGTCCCCTCAGTAAACGGTACCATCATCGAAGGCGGCATTGCTGAACAGACCGTGAGTCCCCCCTCCCACCCCTTTCCCTCCATCTCCATTCTCACTCCCCTGAACACATGCACTCCAGGCCCAAGTCATCAAGAATATCGCTGCAGTCCTCGAAGAAGCCGGTACTTCATGGGACTACGTTCTGAAAACTACTGTATTCCTTGCGAACATGAGCGACTACACTGCCATGAACGAGGTCTATGGTGCTCTGCTGCCGACGCCGAAGCCGGCGAGGACGGCGGTAGAGGTCGGGAAGTTGCCTGGGGATTTTCTGATTGAGGTTGAGGCTATTGCTGCAATTCCGGATTCGTAGCTGTGATGGAGTAACAGGAGGAGAGCGGAGAGAAGTTTGCTGGATGTGATGATGACATATGTCACAAAGATACATGCATAAAAGTACAATGAAGTTCTACATCCAATGACTCGGAGCGTTATGCAGGCTTACAAATAGTACTCGTATCTTGCTTCGTCTCCAATTCTCATCTCTAGAAAGAGGGCGTGTGTCGGCATAGCAAAACTCCCGCTTAAGGCCGTAGTGACCCCATTACAAATGCGAACTACCACTTCCGTCACCAGCCAGCCACCCACTCCAACCAGACCACCCCACAGCTGCATTCTCGGCCAGCAGGGCATCGTTCCTAGGGCGTACGCTAATCAAGAACCCCACGGACTCGGTACCGTAACCATGGGCGTGGGCCTTGTACCCCAGGTACCCCTCGTGTCATGAATCAATAGCTAGCTTTTTTGGAGGACAGAAAATCATCGGTCGTGAACGGAGCGTACTTCGTGATAGTTTGTGGGTGCTTAGCAACTATGGTCTGATACGAGATGATTGAATAGCAACATCGAGCAGTATGACATCCAGCGTCGCTGATTCTTTGGTCTGAGGATTTCCTGCATATCAGACTGGTTCTACTTATAAGAGAACGCCATGCCAAGAGCCATCGAATCGTACTACCAAAGGGCGGCTTTCAAACCCTATAGCGTTACACAGGGTAAATGAGCGCGTGATAATACTGTAAAATTGTCATAAGTGTGAGGAGTAAGTCAAAGCCTACGGAGATACCATATGTCGTTGAACGTTGCCATGATCAATGTGATATACTACGATAGATAGACTGAGTCGGTGTACACCAATCAATCTCCCCGTCTCTTAGCAATACTAAGACAGATCAGATGACATCCACCAGTTCAGTCGAAGGCGCAAGATACGGCTTCACCTTCTCCCGAACCAACGTCCTCTGCTCAAACGCGTACGCAAAACCAATAAGATCCGCCTCGGACCAATGCGTGCCGGCAAACGCAATGCCAAACGGTATGTTTGGCGCGATAGCATTCAAATCTCCTCTGCTATCCTTAACTACCGTAGTATTCGCCGGATACGCACCTAACGGCACAGTCACTATTGGCCCACCGATGATCGCTGAGATGCTGGAAGAAAACTCAGTAGGCACAACGACCGCATCGAGGGAGTAGTTCGCCAGGGCACCGAGCAGCCCGCCGATACCGCCTAGATACAGATCTTCCTGGTAATATGCCCAGAACTCTGGTGAGTCGTTCGTAAAGTTCAGGGCCAGCGCTTGGTCCCAGACTGCGGTATCGCGGTCCGGATAGTCCTCCAGCGGAAACGATTGCGTGAAGTTCCGGACATCTTCGAGAGTTTTGACGCCTGTTGGATTGTACGTCAATTGGCTCAGATAGCTTGCTAGATTGGCGACGAAGTCTGCGCCTAGGACGACGCTCTCGGCGGAGCTGTTGAGGCTTTGGGCAAAGGCTGTATAGTTGGTGTTGTCGATTACTGTTGCGCCGGCCTCTTCAAGAACACCTAGCGCGGCCTCGAATGCGTCGTATACCGGTCCGGATGTGAATCGACTCCCGAATGAATTGCGTGGGACCCCGATTCGCTTCCCTGCCAGAGCGTCTAGTTTGCATGCTGCTACATAGTTTGGCAAGGTGTCATTAAATGGGCTGGCGGATGTGTAGTTGTCATACTTGTCTTTTCCGGCGATGGCTTGGAGGATGTACGCCGCGTCTTTGACTGTCCTTGCCATAGGGCCCACAGTGTCCTGATGTTCAGAGATGGGGATAACCAGTGCTCTGGAAGTTAGGCCCACGGTAGGCTTAATGCCGACGAGGTTGTTGATCTCCGAAGGGCTGACGATGGATCCGTCGGTCTCTGTACCCAGAGCAGCGAGAGCGAGACCAAGACTTGATGCGACACCCGAGCCTGACGAAGAACCTGAGGGATCTTGGTGTGGGTAATAGGCACCATAAACTTGTCCGCCGTACGCAGACCAACCATTAGATGAATTGCTTGATCGGAAGTTGGCCCATTGACTCAGATTGGTTTTTCCGAGGATGACGACCCCGGCTTTGCGAAGCTTCGCTGCGACCGTCGAGTCTCGAGGCACCTTTGCACCGAGTAAGCTATATGAGCCGGCCGTGTTGTTCATGAGATCAGCAGTTGCAATGTTGTTCTTGACGAGGATAGGTAGACCATGAAGAGGTCTAGTGTGATCAGTAGAGAGACCAAATGGGCGGTCAACACATGGAGTGAATGAGCTTACCCTCTGGCCTTTCCACAGGCTCGCTCTTCGTCGAGGGCTTCGGCAATGGCAATAGCATCAGGGTTGAGTTCTATCACAGCATGTAACGTGGAATTGACTTCCAAGATGCGATCGATGTAAGCCTTGCGGATCGACATGTGTCAGCAATCTATGAGTGTACAGTCATAGGATACCCACATTCACGAGGTCGACGGTGGTGAACAGCTTTGCATCGAGCCCAGCAGCAAGCTCTTCGACCGTTGCCTCCGCCAAAGACGGAATGCTTACGCGTTTTGCCGGGATGCCAGCGACGACGCTGACAAGCGGTGCGAGGGCAATGGCCACACGGACGAAACGTGATAAGGACAACATGGTGAGCGAGGGAGAATCTTGATAGTACAATGCCTGCCCTCGTGTCATATGGATGCGTGCCATGCCTGCTGTTTATACTCACAGTCATACTGGCGTGCTAGAACACCTCACCATAAGCGGTTAGGAGTTGACTGGGGCTTGTCCCCGCATCCAGGGAAACAGCTGCCGATCCAAGAGTTAGCGAAGATAAGGTTGCGATTGGACCTGACGTCAATGACAATGAGCGTGTACAATGTTTCTCACAACTGTCGTACATTTGCCTCATCAGGGCGTACGAGTCCAAGAAATATCGGTCGCACATGAGACGGCAGGCTCACATGTATGAGGCTTCCGTCCCATTCGGCGAGCATCTGGAACTGTCAATGTTTGACGACATTCAGGTACCGTTCTCGCCGTTGAACATTAACAACGTTGGCGGATGCGCGATGGAGTATGGACGCGGAAAGGAGCGATAGGCGAAATGCACTAGTATTCACGCATGTGCCGTGCATAGCCTAACCCAAGTCGGGAAGGTGCCCAACGGCTATCATGATTTCGGGACGGGAACGCTCCGCGGCATCAACACTGATGCATATCGTCTTTCCAATGCCGGTTGTCATGATAAAACGTTCATTTTCCATCCAGAGCGATGCAGAATGTCGGAACTTCGCTTCGCACTACTGTGGCGTTCCCATGACCCATGCCACCTTCCTCAACGTTCCGCCCGTGGATCTCATGCACTTCTGCATATTTCGGGACAGCAATCTCAACCGTGAAATCTAGCTGAGCTCGAGTAAGTTCTGAAAGGAAGTGTACGATGCCATCGAATTATGGGGTAAAATTGGACGCATCCACGACCTTGCAAGAAGCCATATTCAAGATGACTACGTTTTCTCTCACGGGTCCAGTCTTTTGATAGGGTACCTGTTCAGGATGGGCAGAACCACCAGTTTGAAACCCCGGCGTGCCACTACTAATAAGGAACATACTGGGGGACGTGGCTGTCTACGAGAGCTGAACGACACCATTTTGGCAAATGACCGAACATGGACTGGACTCTAACATGTGTCTTCTGTTCGATTGCTCCCAAGCTGTATACAAAGGGGCAAGGATATTTCTTACTAACAAAGTCAATGTAGTAAATCGTTCTCACAGACGGCATCTTTCGCTGCGAAGGAATTCGGGATCATATCGATGCTAGACAGATTCTTATCCAGCTCCAAGCTCGATGTGCGCTCCCCGAGCGACTCCCAATCCATACAGCGATCTGGACTTGTACATCTCCTTTTACATCCGTTTGGGTCGTAAGCCATCAGGCACATGGCGGCGGAAAATATTTCGCGATCGCTGTGTTGATACTTTGGGTATGGCACCCAGCACATCGACAAAGCTTGGTACCAACTCAAGTCAGCATTGATGAACATTATTGTGGCTTTTTGCAGTTGCTCGTATGTTATTCCTCACCTTTGTTCCCCCTGGTAAGCTTGACGCTGTACCATTGTACACTACACATTTGACCAGAGAATCTGCAGAGACTTTGGAAGTATCTTCGATCAGCTGACCCAGACACTGACTCGAGTTGATCACGTCCAAGCAAGCGTATTCGTCTTTCGGGCAGCCGTCCTTGACTTCTGAGAGACAGGTTGGGCATCCGTCGTTCACATCTTGGGACCAAGCGCTGTTAATGGCGAGGCATACGGCGAGGAGTTGAATGATGAGACGCATGTTGGTGGGGTTGATGGTTAAATTGATAGATCTGACTTCAAGAGTGCACAACTGTTCGCTTTGTACGTTGGTATGTGAGCCACGATCCAGGTGCTGATCCCGAGAACACAAAATGACAAGACCATAGTTGGGCTTTCCGTAATTATCAAGCACACAACATTAGTGGATGTTACAACCTTCGCTGAATTCGGCATTGAAGATATAACAGGGCCCCACACGCTGTGGGTGGCACCTCAGCCTGATACCCATGCAACGGGTTGATTACTGCATGGGTATAGATTAATGGACCTCAACACCACTCTAGGATTGTTAGCTAAGCTTGGTCAAAGAAGATCTCTAACGATACTTCACACCACGAATCTGGAGCTTCTCTGGAATATTAAGAACGACTCGAGGTGCTCTGGCTCGGCAACAGGTTGCTGCGACGCTCGCCTTTCACGACATAGCCTCATTACCGAAAATTCTTAATCATATTCAAATCTCCAACCGATAATATTGATGCTCGCTGCCACTTTGGCACAGTTAATATAGGTGGGTATTATACAATCATCGTCGCCACATCCGTCTACCCAGGGAAGCTGAATGAAATATCAAGCCTTCGGTTCCGAAGCTTTCGGATTCTCACGATACTTCTGAACTGTTTCGATTGTAAGTTCATTCTGAGCAGTTCGACATACGCGATGCACTGGTTCTCTTTCCTCACGCTGGCACTCGCAGTGCCCAGCAGCGCGTTGGTGAGATTCCACTGTTCGCAACTCGTCACTGAACGACTCGACCCGTTGGTTGATCCTGGCCTTGTGCCATCGTCACATGTTCACCAGATAGTCGGCGGAAATTCTTTCAACTCCAGTATGGATCCGGAAAAGGATATGCCGGGCGAGTCAACCTGTACAACTTGTCAATTCACCGAGGATTTCTCCAACTACTGGACCGCAGTCATGTACTTCCGCGCACATAATGGCACATACAAGCGCGTTCCCCAACTCGGGAACAATCAGTTCGAGAAGGCGAAAGGTGGTTTGACCATTTATTACATGCAAGATGCCATATATGATTCTAAGCAGGTCTCGAAAGTCACGGCATTCAAGACGGTAAGCCTTGCACAATATTCCACTTCAAACAGAAGGCCTGTAACACTTCAATAGGGGTTTCGCATGTTCATCGGTGACGTTCGCGCGCGGACCTTGGCAGAAGCAGCACGCTATCGATATCTCACCTATGTATGCTTAGACACCTGGACAACACGCTCGCCGGAGACCATTGCATTCCCTGGCCGCAAGTGTAAAGAAGGGATAATGACGTCTTTGAGATTTCCCACATGCTGGGATGGCAAGAACCTTGACAGTCCAGATCATAAGAGGTCTGAGACTCATCACTTCCCCTATGGTCACTTGGAGTCACTTCTGACTTTGCTGTAGCCACATGTCCTATCCTGAGACTGGTACCTTCGAGTCAGGCGGCCCATGCCCTGCAACGCACCCAGTTCGAACCGCACAGGTCATGTATGAGGTAGTGTGGGATACAAAACCCTTCAACAACCTCGAGTGGCCAGCCGATGGGAGTAACCCCTTCGTCTGGTCTTTCGGTGACGCGACTGGTTATGCGAATCACGCCGATTGTAAGTGAATCCAGGGTATAGTCCCAGACATACCCTTGCCGAGACTCATCAACATGCGCTAACTTCGGGTATCCATGTTAAGATGTCTTTGGGTGGAAGGGCAACGCATTGCAAAGAATTCTGGATACGCAGAATTGCCAGTTCAACACAAATTGTATTAAGGAGAGCAATAGCACAACCCAGACTATTGATAAGATGAACAGTTGTACTCAGAAGGCGGCAGTAACCGAGGATATTGGGGTCGATAGCTGTAAGTGTCTCATTCTGACTGCCTAGACGCGGACCGAGTCCATGTTGCATACGGATATCCCTGTGTCGCCTTCTAATCTCCTCGTCAATATCAAGCTGACCGTATTCTGCCCAGGGCTCACCGAACTTCCCGGGGGATTTCAAGCCGAGTACGGCCCCGGCTCTGCGTAGACAACAGCGGTGAAAGGACGCGCATCAGGCGATTTCGGATTTGTTGAGTTACACAAGCTGCTCAGAGTATTTGCATGATATCCGCAGTAATTTCCCGTATGAATATAGAATGAGCTCTTTCCCATTCGACTTCACATGCGCATAGCAGTCTCGTTCCGTAATGCCGCATTCACTCCAACTTTGCAACCAGAGTGAAAGACGGCAAAATGGATTTTCCGTTGCCGGCCGCACCGAAGGTAATGTTTACTTTCCGAATTTCAGTTTCTCTTTTTTTCTCCAACTTCCTCATCTTCTGACTAGGAGGTTCACCAGAACGTTCAGTGCTAACAGAAGAACTTCCAGACATCGAATAAGCTTTGCGCACGGCGTCAACACCATCAGAATACCCTGACGAAAGTCCAACATCTTCCTCGACATTCCTCACTTTCTAAGCTTTAAGCCGTAACGCGAGCGCCGTCCAGATTTTGCAGCCGGTGCTGTTACCATCATCTCTCTCTACCACCGTACCAGCATCCACAAGCAATACGACTTCGCCACCTGTGAGTATGAAGACTTTATTAGCCTATACAAAATACAATTAACGTCTATGAATAGTACCGTCACCGCCATCATGAGTGACACCGCGAGAGAATTTTTCGCGTTCATGGAGTCTGGCCTGTCCATGGACGAATGGGAGATGCTGCAGCAGAAGCCCCAGATCCAGCAGCAGCCACCAGCTCAGCAGACAGAAGAGAAGACCGAGCAAGAGAAGGATGAAGAACTTGCTCGTAAAGTCGAACAGTGGCTGAACCAGGAAGACACCAAGTACTACGAAAAGTTGGACTTTGGAGCCATGGCGGCTTTTGGCGGCACGAAGAGAAATGGTGAACTTAGATACGTGCTGGAGAATGGAGTCGATCCCCGCGAGGGAATTCCGCAGCCGGGAGTGATTGGCGTTGAAGCCGAGATTGGCGGAACCTACCCGTGGGTACCCAGAGTCTCGTAAGAGGAATCCGCTGACATGGTAAATCCATCTTCCAGCTTCAAGAAAAACATCATCATCGAGGATACCGATCCCGCCACCGACTTCGCACGACGCGTCCTGGCATCAACCCCAATGCCTCGCACCGCCATCTTCTGGGTCGATGCTTCTGCGTATGGCTCTGAACGAGGCAAACCTGCCGTTTCTGCGGTCACGTACTGGTCAAGGGCCAGCGGACAATACGAAGACCGAGTGACGGTTTCTCTAGAGCAAGACGGCGCCTCTTGGGAGGCAGAGATGCTGGCGATTCGGGAGGCAATTCGGTTGGCTGCGGATCTCGACGAATTCGAGGGCGTCGAGAATGTCGTAATCTTCAGCGACTGTCAACGGGCTTTCACATACATCAGAGACGGTAAATCCAAGTACCTCCACCAAGCTCTTCTGCGCATTCGCTCGGACATCATTCACCGCGTGAAGGGGCTGGCTGACAACGGCGTCTCGGTGAAGCTCCACTGGATCACAGAACGGGCCATGATCACGCCACACGCCAGAGCCGACACATTATCAAAGGAGTATAGACACTTCATCCAGAACCGCTGGCCGAAGGATAAGGCCGAGTACGAACTCCGGCCATTCATGGTCAACGCTGCGCGAATGGTTCCCAGCGAGGGCCTGTGGCCGCTTCTGGAATATCACCTATACAAGAATGGAAGCCCGATGAGGCAGTGAGGAGTGGATGTTTCGGGTGTACTCGGAGTGATTTGGGGTCTTTTTGTTTCTTCACGTGGATTATTTGAATTTTGTACGATGTTTTGGTGTCGGAATAGGTAGCTAATTAATGGCCCGGTGAGCCTCCATTCAAGTCTGCGAAAAGTCCTTGTAGCCCTGATTCTTCACAAACGTGTATTGCCATGGGCCTTGCTCGGCTCCCTCTGCCAATTCAACATATGCCGTGGCATGCGCTTCACCGCTGATCTCGTTATACATGGGGGTACCATCAGGCTGACGCTCGTCTCCGTAATAGAATCTGAATTTGTTAGCCATCTTGAAGCCATTAAAGATCATTTAACAAGGCTTGAACATACTTGTATCCCTTCTCCGCATACGCCGCAGCTGCATTCTGGATAATATGCGCCGTCGCCGATTTGCCCACGCCCAGGGTCAGAAGTGGACCGATGACAACCTTGTCGTTCATGATATTGCCGGTGTAGATGAACGTGCGCGAAGCTGGATTTGGAAGCTGCTCAAAGCCTGCGACGGCTTGCTGTGCAGCTGCGTATACGCTGGTGACGTTGATGGTCAGGTCTTGGGCGAAAGTGGATACAGGGAGAGAAACGGGGTTTTTAGGTTCGTTGGCGTTGTACGCAGCGGCTAAGATAATTTTAGTTAAAACAGACCAGTTGACGACGATAGAGGGGAAGGTTACCATTATACACAACAACGCTTGGGATGCCCAACTTTTCCTTCACCTGGGTGAAGACTTCGGCGACTGACTCCGGCTTTGATAAATCGGCGGCTATGTTGATCTCATCAGCAGTATTGCTGTTCTCCCTAGATTTTCTCGATGTATGCGCAACCTTGTAGCCCTTTGCAATGAATGCCTGAGCCACTGACTTGCCCACATTAGGGCCCGAGCCAAGGATGAGGAGGACTTTTGATGCGGACATGCTGGACTAGCAGAATAATACAGTCGAAAACTTCTATCAGATCAAAAATTGAAAGTCGCTATGTCTCCGTGTTTATATGTGTTTCTGATCGCTAAAACTTGCTCACTTGAAGTATGCTTTGTCAATGGTAGGAATTGGTAATCACCAATCGTTAGGTAAGCCTTGGCCTGCATAACGCCCTGTACCTCTTTCCGAAAAATCTCGGTCGCTAGTGCAAGGCTTCCAGACTACCTAGGGTATCTCCTGGACTGAAAAAGCATGTAGAGATTCTATATCAGCGAACGAGCAACATGCATGCCTTAGCACAACGAGGGCTATCATTGAATAAGTTAGCAACGAAGCTTGTGCCTACCATGAACTGGACTCGGTGTCGGAGTGTTTGAATCAGGAAGCGGGGTTTTACATTCATCCAGATCGACCTCGATGAGTATCTTCCAAGACTCCTGAGGAGAAACAGTCACGTGCCCAGTATTGACAAACCAAGTCTGGGCGAACGATTGGATGCTGGAGCCATCAAACAACCAAATTGGTACACTGTATTGCCTACTTTCACATGACATGATGTCAGATACAGGTGCATTACGGAGCAATCTGCAACGGGGCGTAGAGTGTTACGGCCTGATCAATAGCCCGAGAACTAAGCAGTCACTCCGCTTCCGCCTCACGTGACTAAACCTCCTTACCTCCACGGTTAGGTAAGCTGGGAACGTTGGTGGAAGACGAGAGTTCATAAACTCTCTAGACCAATTAGGAGATTGGTGATAATTTTCTCTCATACATCATCGTTCAGTAACCCTTTCGTGTCTCCCTGGATCCCACGAAGACTCAATGGCTTCCAGTATTCTTATCACAGGAGCCGCAGGCTACATGTATGTTCACCCCGTGGAGCCTGAAATAGCAGCTGACAATGATCTAGAGGTGGCTCCTTAGTGACAGACTTTCTATTCGGCCCCGAGCCACTATTCCAGAAATCCCAGCTCTACGCCGCGGTCCGATCCCAAGAGCAAGTCAACGCATTATTGGAACAAGGAGTCAATGTTATCCAACTGAACCTGCTGGATGAGACCGCCGTGAGCCAGGTCATTCTGCAACACAACAGTACTGAGCCCTTCTCCACGCTAGCATGCTATCGTCATCGCTGACGGACACTCAGTTGACATCGTTATCCAAACCGCCAGTTCGATCGATCCCAGCTTGTCTCTTCCTCTCATCTCGGCTTTGGCGTTGAAAAAGCAGAATACGGGTGTAGAGACATACTTCATCCATACATCCGGGCTAAGCGCGTTCTATCCACGGACAGGTTGGACGGAGGAGCGGATGAAGGATACCGATGCGATCTTTGAGATAGAGAAAGGCTTGGCGGATACCTTTCCCATTCGAAATGTACGCATGATGCTCCAACGCTCGATCCTGAATTCCGGGATACTGACGTGTGCAGACGGATGTCACCATCTCCGAGTACGCGCAGAAGAAAAGAGTCACAAGCTATATCCTTGTTCCATCTACAGTGTGTCAGTGATTTCCACAGAGCAAGGCTCCACTCAGGTATCTAACGGGTGCACAGATGGCAAGGGTAGCGGTGTCTGGAATCGACTCTCCGTAGTGATGCCGAACTATATCAGTGGAGCCATCTCGCAAGGAGCAGTATATAAGTTCGCCAAGAACACCGTCAGTTTTTCTTTCATTACTTATCAGCTTTCCATACCTAACAGAATTCGCAGAAAGTCTCGGGTGTCCATATTTCGGATCTTACCTCGCTCTACGCGCTCATTATCAAGCGGATCCTGCACAGCGATCCTCCTGCAAGTGGCACGAAGGGCTACTACTTCGCACTCGCACATGATCTCATATGGTGGGAGGTTTTGGATAACCTGGCTGCTTCTATGAAAGCTCGGGGTTTGGTCAAAGACACAAGGTTGAAAGTCTGGCCGAGTGATCAAGTTGCTGCCGAAGCCATGGGAGTCCCGGAAATGTTTGTTCAGCCCTTGTGGAATTCAGGGTAAGTCAAAGATTCTATCTCTTGAGAAGCATCATTCGAAGTATGACTGACATTAGTACTAGCGAAAACCTCGTGTCAGACAACAGAGGCAGACTTGGATGGAAGCCGATGTGGGACAAGGAGCGATTCTTGAAGGATATTGATGACGAGGTCGATGCTGTCCTGGAGCTGGGAAAGGCCAAGAGTAGCTTGATGGATTCTCTGAACAACTTTTCGAAGGGGTAGTTGGTGTCCCGGGATGCGCTTGCGACAATGCGAAATGGAGAGTTTTTAGTCGGTGCCAGCATCCTTCCTACCTCGCTCTGTTTCACACTCAACATACCCTAGCCTTCTCCCCCCCATACCTAACACTCGTCATACAAAACACCGTATTACCGGCAACACAAGCCCAAACCGCCTTCAAAAACATCCACGTCTCATCATCCAGCGCCCCCTCTCTCCCCTGCACCGTCTCCTCCTCCCACGCCCTCAACTCCTCACTCATCCACCCCTCCCTCTCCACCACCATCTCCGCCACCTTCCGCAAACACTCCACCTCATCCTCAATCCCCAAAATCCGCCCCACAATCGGCACCGCACTAACCATATCCCGAATCATGCCCTTCTTCAAAGCAATCATTTCCTTCTCGTAGCTATACAAGTCGTTGACTAGCGCGCCGTGCTCGGCGGCCCACATCATGAAGTTGCGGATTTTGGGTTGATGGATGTTGACGCTTGATGCGAGGCTGAATTTCACGGCTGCGAAGACCCAGCTCGAGTACAGCTGTTCGCGGCGGAAGGCGAGGTAAGAGGATAGTGTTAGGTCGAAGGAGGTAGAGGGGATGTTGTCGAAGAGCTTGGCGACTTCGTGGAACATTTCGGCACCGGAGGTGTTGCCGGCTTGTTCGTCGAGGGCGTGAGTCGATTTGATGAGGGAGGCAATGTAGGCTTGGAAGGATGTTTGAGGGGTGCCGGCAGGTTTGCTGGTATTGGTGCTTGGGGATGAGGTTGGGGTAGGTTTGAGACTGTCGAGGAACTCTGTGATGAGAGACGCCATTTCGGAATCTTTTGCGGATTCGAATTTGTCTATAGCATGTCGTTAGTTTGTTCATTGCACCCTCCCGAGCAGATCTCAACATGAGCAACACTTGTTCCCTCGTACTCGATCATGCGAAATGAAATTGACATACATACCATCGAACAGGAAAAGCAGCATGTTCAATAGCCCTATAATTTCCAACCTCCTCTTACTCACACAGAACGGATACATGTATACAGTCGCCCTCATACTCTTGTGTTCAAAATCAATCAACTCCTTCTTCGCAATATCGCGTAGCGTCACGCCCCCGCGTACTGGTATGTCTGCCATAGCAGCATCCGTAGAGAGTAGGTAGACGGTTGTGCGCGAGGCTTCCAGGGCGTTCCGCCAGTATTTGGATTGGTAAGCGTGTGGAATGGAACTGTAATACGGGAGGCCACCCAGTTGGGGGGTGAGGATTATCGAGTGTGCAGTCGTGAAGTGTGAGCCTAGGGGAAGGGAGGATGGAAATGGGAGGGCATTCGGGTGTTGGGTTGGGCTGGACGCAGGTAGGGGGTCGTGAAGATACTCGATTGGGAACAGGTGTTTTTGGTCGTCATCACGAACGACCCCGTCGAGAAAACTGGAATTTTTGGCCTTCATGATCGCGTGTGTTCTTTCGTACCTTGTAAAAACATTCATCAATCAGTCACGTTGGATTCTGTACTTATACCTCAGATATGTAACTCGGCAACATGTTATGCCCGTAGAGCATTGAGGCTGTCTAAGCTGACGCCATCCGGACCGTGATGGATGTCACAAACCAATCATAGGAACGCGTAAGCGAGATGCAAGACTACATGAGCATTAGAGGTCAGCGTACGTCACACACTATCAGCTGCATCAGAGCTATAGAGTCGCTTGCTTCTGTGATATGCTCTGATTGTAGGATTGCAAGTGTCTTCTGACAGGAGCGATGTAACTGGAACCAGAATGCCCGTATTGCGAGCATGAGCACTTCAGCTTAGATGCAGATGAAGGAGGACAGGCTTGATTGGGACAATGATGCTTACGATTTGTGGTAGGTGGTACAGACCCACGCTCCCCGCCATACCGTGTGACGCGAGCTCATACCGCCCCTCGCACAGCATCATCATGCTCACACCCTATCCACCCCTACAATCTAGCCTTCTCCTTCTCTTTGTCCACGATTTTCGGCTCTTTCTCTCCAACCAGCACACTCCGATTGACATGCTGCGAGCTGATCTCGACATCCAGTGCAGGGTTTCTGTCAAGGAAGTTCACAGGCTTGAGTCCGACTATCATTTTCTCGGCTGGCATGACGGGCCAATCCTATTTGCACATCAGCATCAACACAAAGTCTGTGACACTCCAGCTTTTATCCTTGTGAAAGTATGATGGGAGAATGGTTTGGAGACAGTAACATACCTCGATCCTCGGATTATGCGTCGACCCAAAAGTATGCCATACCACAATGTCTTTATCTTTTACCCCGCTGTTCCCTTCCTTTTCAGCCCTCTTCTTAATCCAACTCGCAATCCCCTCACCTCCCAAACTCTGCAATGTATGATTCCCAGCTGCAAAAATCTCTTCATCTTCGTATCTCGTGACCCAGACCGCATGTTCGCCGAACTCCGATCTCTTCGCATGGTACGACTCCGGGTGCGCCAGCAGCATCTGGCTATAGCAAGGCAGCAATTTGTATCCAACCGGGGTCCCGGTCGTCGAATTTATAGAGGATTCGTTGATGATCTTGAAAGTGCGGTTCTTTGTGTGATCAAGATCTAAACCGGTTTCGTGAGAGACGGTGGTTGATGTTGAGGTATAGCCGACGCCGAACGGGTTGGATTTGGCGGCATGTTTCTCGGATACCGTGGTTGCAGTGGTGTCAAAGGGCATAGCCACACTCTCTTCGACAACCAGCGAGTTCTTGTGACCGTCAATTGCAGGATCCATGCGTAGGCAGAAAAGGTGCTGATGATATGGTGCTAGAACACCAGGTGCGACGACGGTACCAAAGGGCACGTTACTACCGATGTCGATGGGTGCGGTTGAGAGAATTCCAGTAGCCCGAACTTCGTAATGAATGGATGCGTCTTGCGAGAAGTAGAAGAGGAAGATGTATTCGTAGTTGCTGACCGTTATGATGGTTTGGAGGACTAGTAGGCTGCTTATGCGTCAATATCGATATTTGACGCTGAATGATCGAATGTAGTATTCTCTGTGAGATGAAAAAATCGAGCGACGTACCGAGAGCGTGTCACAACTGCGTTTCCCGTCCGGAAATTCGTATGTTTCCAGAGGATGCCATCGTCTTGCTCATGACAGCACACTACATTAGGCAGCTTCAGCGGGTCGCCTGAACTGATCACATGCCAGGCATCGAAATACTTGATGTGGCCGAGGCAGTCACATCCTAGTTTTAAGTTGTTGGCATTGACGCCTGCACCATCGTTCCCGAGATCAAATGCGCCTTTGCGCGGATAAGGAGCCCTGCCATATCGTCAGTACGAGTAAGCTAGTGACAATGATACTTGTGGTCGAGTTACCTAGGATCTCCATACGGTACAAACATCTCAGATAGGGAAATACGGTAGAAGAGAGATCGATTGTCATAGCGAATGTCATGGAGAGTAAGGCCCTCGCGGTAGTTGAAGCCCACGCGCATCGTCCACTTCTCCCACTCGATCTTGTTTCCATTGATGGCGAAACTTGGACCTTCAGGTTGGACGATATTCAGAGGTTTCGTGGTAGACCTCCTCTGAGTGTTCAGGTCTGGATGATATTCGCTGCTCGAGTGCACCTTGCGCTGGTCATACATCTTCGCGTTGTTACCAGATGTGTCCTCTTCCCGATCCGATGCACCGGTAGGGAGACGATAGATCTTGATAACTTCAAGGGACTCAGACACTTCAGCGACGATTTCAAGAGGATATGCGTAGTAGTTCGTATCAAGGTGATCGGAGAACCGCATGTAGGACCAGCACATCGTAATCCGGGAGGACATGTCGTTCATACCATCAGTAGCGTAGGTCCAAGGTTCGACGATCACTGTTGCACCTTTCGGTAATACAAGTGACTCTAGTGCACCCTTCACTCGATCGTCTCTTAGACAGGCTTCTTCGACCTGCTTCATGTACGCTGAATCGACATGGCTATGTCTTCCTTTTAACACCACATCGGACAGTATGGATTTGCTGTTAACGTCAACCTTTAATTCGTGGAATGCATTCGAGATGTATGCATGGATTTTGGCAACTCGTTTCGGTGGACGTTGAACATCTCCTGCAGCTTCGCGCTCCAGATACTTGATCATTTCGGCCTTTGGTGGTTCGGCGAGCGTAATAACTCGAAATAGAGGATCCGCACTCGCATACGATGTGCGAACGACATTTGCAATCTTTTTCGGTCAGTTGAAATTCCTTGCCGGTGTATACGATGGTACCTACTCCAGCAATTTCCTCCGGTGAAAGAGGATCAAATGGATGAGGTTGAGAGGCCATCGTGGAAGCTGGGGCTCGACTACAAGACAGATGTTCTAGAGAGACTGGTCGTAGTAGGTACAAAACAAAAGAAAGAGGCGTGGATGTGATGGGTATAGTCGCTTTATACGCCCATTCATGATAAGATGTGCCATTTCGGCAACCCTGATACCGGGCGATAGGCTAAGGCGACATCTAAGTCCGATGATCGGCATTGGCGGAGACGTGCTGTCATCAACTCCACATCGTGGAGTTGTTGTTCCCTAAAGGTATAGCAGGCCTGCGAATAATGAGCAGCGCAGGATATATTTACCTTTAGGGATGTACTTGCCTTTGGAGGGTAGATCAGGCATTGAGTCATCGAATTCGATAGATGCTGGAGGAGAAACGCCTAGAGAGTCAATTCCGACAAACTGACTTATGTTATCGTAAAACGAGAGTCTGCAGACACGATGACTGTCAAGCGTAGGAGGTTCATTCGTTCGGATTTCCGTGACAGATCTCGGAAGATTGGGTTATACTATTCCTATCCTAGTTTAGCGTGATTACCATTCAAGACCCATAGTCGGGTTTTGGCTCCCCACCTGAGAATTTTGAGGTCTGCCGTGTGGTTTTGGATACCTAGGTACATTAAGGATACTTATAAGCCGACTTCTACATATGTTCGTTCATTCACTTCCTTGACTTCCAAGTCAGCAAGCGGTATCGGTGCCTAACTTTTGATCAAGCTCCACATTGCGAACAGCACTCACGACTCCCGAGATGTGAAAGTAGCAGGCCGAAATGCGACATTTGTTATCCAGACTCATGTTTGCGTACTAAGACTGGAGGCAGAATCCTAGAGACTTCCTAGATGGATACGAGGTGTATCACTGACTGTGTTGCTGAACATCTTCGCATTGTCGAATTATCCTCCTGTCGTTGCCTATTCATCTCTTTCTCATCATGCTCGAGCTTACATCTAACTAATATGCATAATACCTGGCTGGCATAGTAGATTCACTCGAGATGGAGAACAAATAACCTCGGACGACGAAATCAAATGTGAGACCTAGAGAAAATGGATTTGGCATTACTCAACCGCTCCCAAGATTAGCTATACTTGAGCCTCTTCTGTGAACGACCAGATTCCGACTCCTCTATCGAAGGAGAGGGCACTCTGTGGCAAGTGTCCTGATGCCCGGGCGAGGCCGCACGCAGCTCATCTACCAGTTTTCGAAGACAACGGCCCTGATCAACTACCAATTCCCATTCTTTGCGTCGCAGAAATCTTTCTTGTCGCAAAGAGGGATCGTCGGAATGGCTTTTGACAGGGTCCGAATTGAGCAGTTCTTGGATAAAAGTGTCGAGTGTCAAGCCAAAGAAAAGGTGAGTCGGAACATGGGGCACTCCAGCCTTGAGGAAGTCTTCAGTGACATGGGCAACACGGAGGGCGTATGATGGGTTTTTCAAACGTCGTTGCCGCCCGTCTCGAATGTATACTATCCAGCAGTACCAAGGTGTCCCAGTCCCCCGAGTAGGTAGCTCACCAGGTTCGTTCGGATCGCAGCCAGCGCCCAGCAATTGAGTCACCATGTCCTCCATTGGGAACTGTAAAGTCCGTTTTACAATGGTCGCTGATGGTCGGGTTATTGCGTGGACGAGTAATGAAAAAGGTCGCGTGATCCCGGAAAGCGGAAGATTGTTCATTTCTTCATAGAGTCGGACAAAGTTCAGCATACCGATCTCGACAGCCAAGGGCAAAACCATGAAGAGAGTTGCGCCAACATGAGAGTATTGCCGATTTGCAAGTTCGAATAAGAAAGAGCTCGAAGGGAAACGGTACGTTCCGCTAGCGAAGTCCTCCAACAGCTCCTGGAATCTGTACAAGACAGGAACGAGAGCATCTGTACTTGCTCGATCAGCTGCAAGACAGTATATTAATGCATCCGTGAAGAGTAATCCGACTTCGGTGACGCGTTGCATGTCATAAATAGCTCCAGTAAGTCGTATCATGTGCAGAGACGCACATGCTAGCACAGCGTTGGGTTCGAATGTCTGGTCCTCGATATGTAAACAGCTCAGACCCCAGACATTGGGACTTTCCAAGAACTCAAATACGCTTCGGTGAATGAAACCGACTGTGGAATCGACGCAATGATCATAAACACGGATCCCACCAAAGTAAATGTCCGGTGCACGAGGTCTCTGAATCTCTAAGAGGCCACAGCAACGACTTCGTAGGCGCCCTTCGAAGGTACGACACCTTCGGCGTTTCTGTTCCATAGTCTGACGACTAAATGTAGGTGCCCGGCACACGTCCATTTCGTGATAGTCCATAAGCGCCAAACCGATCGTATAGAGTGGCTCTACATTAGATGTATTTTGGTGCTGATGGCAAAGGCGTAGCAGTCTCGCAGCTTCATTTCTATAGCGATGTTCGATTTTGTTTAGCATATGCTGGAACAGACTCTCGAGCTCTGGAGGCAACTCGTTAACCCGACGGCGCAATTGTGAGACGCGATCAAAGGATGCAAACCCTTGTAGGAGGGAATTGCTGGCGAGGACGACCCACAAGAATACTCCAGATGCCTTATCAACAAGATCTGTGAGAATCGCTGAAGCCTCTACTTCGTTCTCTTGCATAAGTTCATCCATGTAAGGATGTGACGCAACAGTGTCGCGCACATACTTTTCGATATCCGGTTTCGTCAGGTCTTGTAGCTGCAAGCGAGGTTTAGCGGAGAAAGCTTCCACGCAAGAGGGAATCGGTCGACTTGACAAGACTATTTTGATGGCCTGGCTTTTGGACAGCTGTTCCATAAAAGCTATACTGTCCATATGGTTCCCTTCGTATTCATCGAGGCCGTCAATAAAGAAACAAAACCTCCGCGACACGTCTTGATATTCACCCAGTCTGTCGAAAACGATTTGCATCTCAGCTTGAGAGGGTAAATCGATGTTTCTTTCATCAGAGAGCGAGGCTTGCCGCCACATGTTGGGTAGTAACGTTGGGATGAGTGAACGATTAGCGTCTACAACGCGGTATAGCAGTCCGCGTAAGAGACCATCGAGAGACTTTTGCTCCACAGTACCCAGATTCCAGAAGAAGAAGCTCGCCAGGGTCAGCGAAGCTTGGTCCGACCAACGTAAGAGGAGATCTTTAGTCTTGGGATAGTTGAACACGTGCTTCATCAGAGTTGACTTGCCACTACCAGCCTTCCCCGAGAGCCAGTAAATGCCCGAGCCAACCTGAAGGAAGTCTGCCAGGCTATCCCATTCGACGTTCTCATGTGGAGGCTCCAGCGCCCAATCCAATGTTTTGGTATGTGGGACGTGTATGCTGTATTCCCTATCATCGATCCTACGATACCAAAGGCGATCAATGATACGTTGTTCGCAGCGTTCCTTGATCGTGTTTTCGGCAATCTGCGCTACGACAATTTCATGCGTCGACGAGGCTTCGAGTACCATTCGGAGCTTTGACAAACTTCGGAGGGCCCTCAAATCGTCCCTGGTCATGGAGAATATTGAGTTTGACATCTCCGGGATGACAGTGTTGAGGCGGGAGACGAAGTATGACAAGTCTTTGATGAGGAGGTCGAACTTTTGTTTGTCTTTGATAGCCCATCTCATCGCCTTGGTGTAGGACAGCTTCTGTAGGGAGACATGACCATCGAGCTTCAACTGTTTGAAGTCTTTGAGGAAACGTTGCATGCGCGGTTCACTGATAGTGGGTTCAGCCATTACTGTGTCATCATCCTCCGATGCAGCCACGAGCCCAAAGCGACTTTGGAGCTCTGTGCCTTCACTAAGCAATCGTTTGACGCTGGCTAGTATTCGCTCAACGGTGGCGTGGTTCCCGGAGTGATCGAGACGTGGATCCCAAGGTTGTTTCAATAGTTCCACGCGTTCCGCCCATTGTAACAAAAGGGTTTTTTCCACGTCTAGTTTTGTGTTGAGGATCTCGCAGTCGCGGGCAAACGATCGAGCGGCTGAGATGTAAGCAAAGAGATCGATACAATCTTTGAACGTTCCAATTAGAGCGATCGCGCCGATGGCTAGCCCAGCAGCCTCTGCCATGATCGTGGGGTCGTGGACATTCGTCTGCAATCATTGCGGGCGTTCAGTTGATCGTGCATATTTGAGCTGGCTGGAGGGCGGGGCAGTGCAGTTCGCGACTGCCTTGAAGTCTGCCTAGGTGTCCTGATTGGTAGCCTCGTCACAAGAAGCAAGCAGAAGAAGCTGTTTCTACTGAGGCATACTCAAGCTCAAGCACCTTGCGTCAAGGTTGAAGTGGTCTTGTAGGGCATAACGAAGGCCGCGACAGCCTGTCAGCTGCTCGCTAGATGTCGCTCCCTAGATACCAATTCCCTGTACTGGTGAAAGCGCCTGAAGTGAGGAACCACAGCAGCACCAGCATACTCTGGCCCTGGATAAAAGTAATGCGATTGGTCATTCCTACATACATCGCATCGCGTACGAGTCTTGGGGTAATGTGCGCCCAACATGATCCCGTCCATCAAAAAAAATACAAACTTTATCCATTCGCAAGATGAATTCGCCGAAATGCACCAAGAACGCCCATATACATCATCCCTGCTGAACATGCTATCAAAGGTATAAATTAGAAGAGAAGGAAGTCTACGACTGGGATATTGTACGAGTATGGCGTCTCAGAACATGTTTATTTCGTAATGAACCCGAGGTAATCCGCGACAATGAGTGTGACCATTCTGCACATATGTTAGTCGAGGTACGCTTTCTGAACCTGCATAGTCAAAGTGGGCGACTTACGCGTGTGGTGCAATGCGAACATAGTACGTCCCAAACCCTCTATAAAATCTCAGCAGACCCTCATCTTTAGCGACTTTCGTGAAGCAATCAAGCATGCCCTTGTATGGCATAGTGCCGTCCGGGGCTTTTGTCTGCTTCTGTAATCGGGTCTTGACGAAATCGAATGGAAGCGAAAAGAACGACGCGAAGAAGCCTGCGACGGCTGATGCGGTGAGCGTCTGGGTGCGAGAAGAGAGGGAGGTGCCCTTGAGCTGGTTCTTGGCCTCGGAGAAGAAAGCCAGTTGCCCAAAGTTCAGCGCCATGGCGCGCACGACGGTCGGGTAGCAGCCCGCCCATAACCGTGCCACGCCCTCAGTTTTGGATATCCTGGCCAGAGCATCGATGACGGAGGTGTAGTTCGCTCGCTGAGCGGCAGGCTTGAGACCGTCGGACTGCATTCGGATCAAGGCGAGATCTGCGGGATTGCCGACTATCGCAGCAAGACCTCCAGCAGCCAGACCTGCACCTGCTCGCTCTTTGAAGCCGATCTTGGTACCCTTCTTTTCCGCAGACACAGCGAGTCTCTTCATGAAGGTGTCGAAGAAACCCAGTCGTGCTGTAGTGTATACCGCTTGTCGGAGTATGCCGGCACTCAGGCCCGTGTACAGATCCATGACCTTCCCTGATGCTACAATATCCCGAAAAACTGTTATCGGTGTTGGCTTAGGCCCCGTCTTTACACCTTCGCCCGCGAGTTGTAACCGGACCTTTACCATATCGACAGGCTGGATGACGGTGGTGGCAGTCATGCCGGCTATGCCCCCATTGATGAAGGGTAGCGCAGCGCGCATGAAAGGCGTGTGTAGGAGGTTGGACGTTGCTTGCTTTGGGTTCTCGGTGGCCGACTTGACGGCGGCGGAGGCATCGTTGAGCACCGTCTCGCTGGTCTGTTTCGCATTCTCGACGACTCGTGAGGGAGGCATTTTGAGGGTTGCTGTGGACATGGCGGTTAGACACGTAGCAGGGCTATATGAACGGGCCAAGAAATTGTGAATGACGAAATGTGACTGAACGAGAGAGAATGACAACAAGGCAGCAGATCAAGTCCCTATGAATCAAGCTGCAGCAGCCGTCAATGAACGTCGCAGTTCAGGCAATGACGAGGTAAGTCGATTGCTTGTTGTGCCTTCAACCAGCGTCACGGCCGCGGCCGTGGAGCCGGCGAACGACATTGATATCTCGGGCATGTGCATCGGGCCACATTTTTGCTGCTGCAGAGTACAGATAGCTACACGCGGTCCGACGCGGAGAAGGCGCTCCGAAACAACCCGCGCTGTGAGATTGAGGCGTGAGCGTGGAGGAGAAGTGGACGGCCTACCTCACGGGCAAACAGTACGCCAAGCTCCAACGTTCGCCCTCGCGAGTGGGCTGTGAGTGGGTCGCAGCGGTGTCGGTTACGCGCCGGACAGGGTGGAGCAGAGCCCAACGGGCGCGGACAGGAAGCTCAACGGAAAGACGTCTGAGGGCTGCTTCAACAACAACATACACCGACAGTTAGCGAGTGAGATGGAACGGGCTTGGGGGTGCGAGAGTACTCCCGCGAGGGCTGATGGGCTTGCTCTTGAGCTTCCCCTCATTTCTCGTGGTTGGCTGCGGCCTTCCCCGCACAAAGAAGCACTCGTCCGCCGCGACCAGTGACGTCCACAGCAATGCATCGTACTGCTGCCCGCCAATGGCACTGAGGGAATTTCAGGGCTTCAAGACGAGACCTGCTTTTGGTGGTGGAGCGGGCTCCTGTTGCGATCCGGGCCGCGATTCCACGAGACCCCAAAAGGCCTCTTTCCAGCGGCGTGATGGGCAGGCACCGCGCCCAAGCTCCTGATGGTCGCGTGTCCAACGATGCAATTGACATTTGAGAATGGAGACACCGTACAACTCTTAATCTCCTTCTCACAGTGAACATTATAGCGGCTTCCCCATACTGTGAAGTCCAGACTGACACGATACTCAGGGCTACATGCGGACCCGCAGAGCTTCCGTCAATTGTGGAACTCTGACACGTGCTGGATGTGTCTTATCGATATCGGCCATGACGCAGAGAGCCGAGGCCGCTAGACTCAAAGCGGAGCCAGGATAGCTCAACACCACGAAAAGCCAGCATCTCACATACATGCCTTTTGTAGATATCTAGCGGGACGTGCGAATGTTGTGCAAGATGGAGTGATTACATGTGAGACATATCATATGGCGCATCAATATTCGCTCCGTCCCAACATGTATTCGCGCGCGATGGACTCCGGACGGAGGCAAGCCATGCAGCTCAACCTAGCTGATTCTCCTTCATCACTTCAGCCCAAAAGAAAAACTTCCAACGCAATGAGCCCGTGCTTCAATTGCGGCTGCATACGGTGCAACCTGATTTTCTCGTCCCTCCGCTACCCGTAAGCGGTTCGAGAGCCGAGGTGCTGGCCGGTTGTACCTGGCTGATACAGCTGCCACCACCTCAGCATCCGATACGCCGCACGATCTGACATAGCCGCTTGTAGCTTGTATGATTGCATCGTGAGATCGTAGCAGAGAGATGAAGCTCGGTTGCAAATTTGCATCCGGTGTTGAAATTGTCCGGATGCACTTGCGCGGGCGTTGTTGTACCGGTATACATCCGCGGCCGAAAAAGTGATGCTGGAAACTTGAGTTCGCAAAATTGATGCTCGCAGCGCTTCCGAGACTCAGCAACTCGTACATGTGGCTGAATAGAGACTACCACCGAGGGGAGAGATACACCGTGGATGTTCTCAAAATGAGTCCTCCAGTCGTGAGGCTCGGGAAGTCGCTCCAGGATCCTCGAGGTACTATCGACAAAATTCTTGAGCTGGCTTTCAATCATATTGTGAGGCTCTAGACCCATCTATACTGTGCTTCGACTTCTTCATCCCTAAGACTTGTGTTACTCGCCGGAACGGGTGAATCAAGTACCTCATGTGCATCCTTTCGGTTGGAAATATCCGCCCAGGCGACGGTTTATAGACGACCCCAGCACCAGTTGTGCAAGTAACACATCGTGTCTAAACAGAGGTGTGAAATGTTGCTACCTGATGGAGGACGACAAGCTTTTCAGTGACCCAGGGCCATGGCATAGGGTACGCTACAGATCAGTCAACAGCCCCAGGGGCTGTTCGCCCATGTCCGCGACCAAAGTCCTCGACTGGTACCGTATAGTTCTGATATGCTCATTCCTCGTCATCCTCATCTGGTTCACCCAAGTCTATGATCTCCGAGCTCTGCGGTGGCTGTTGCGCTCCATTAGCATTACTGCTTGGTTCCCGCTTTCACACCTTCCGGCCATGACCAGCCACCTTCACCGCCGCTACCATCGGGAAAAGTGCGTGGTTCGTCTTGAACGTCGTCGTCTTCCGGCTCACTATCCTCAGCACCTTGAGCTTCCGCAGCTTGCATACGTTTGATCTTGCGGACCAATACAACGTCTTCGTACAAATCGGAAGCTGAAATGATCTGTGACTCCAGTCAGAAAGAAGTTGGCTATCAATATAGGAATGGCGCTTGCCTCATCACATCCATTTACGGGACATTGAATAGCTCGCTCTCCTGGGCCACGACCATTGCCTCCGATACGCGTTTGCGAGCGTCGAATGAACTCGAGGATGGCGTTCTTCTCAAAGGTATGTGGGCACTTCTTGGAAGTGTACGGGTCCTTGAACTGTTGGAAGGTAAGGGGGCAGCGTGTGCTGACAGTCGCTCTGTCCATGATGATGTCGTCGTCGTCGTCCGCATCTCCCTGCGTGGCCGTGATACCCGGTGCTGGAGAATCATGCTCAGTGAACCAAGTATCGGCATGTGGCATTGGCGGCCCATCGTCTCCGTACTTGGCGTCGTGCACCATGGCCTTGAAGCCAATGTAGGAGTTGTTCTTCGCATAGCGGGCGCCATGGGAGAAGGAAGTGTATTCGTTCTTCTTTCGGTCCAAACGCTCTGAGAACATCTCTCCCAAGCCGGTAAGCGTGACCCGATTCTGTGTCAATGGGGTGGGTCCTGGACTGGAGTCCTCTTCTTGTTCGTCTTCGCCATTTTCGCCGTCTTCACCGTCTCCGTGTCGACGCTGGCGGCGCTGCGACTGGGACTGCGTAGGCTGCTGGCTCATTTGCGTGTCGTATTGGTTCTGCAGCTGTCCCGGCGCGCTGTCCCTCAACCAGTTGATCACCTCATCGAGGCGTTGCGCTGCCTCGCCCGCATCAATGGCCGCGCGCATACCCTCTTCGAGTCGACGTGTCATCTGGTCTACACTCTCATGCAGTTCCTTTAGTCCACGCTCCTCTGCCTCTTGCTCTTCTACGCGGTGGCCCTGTTCCCATTTCTTCCTGCGACGGGCAACGCGCTCTTCGCGGTCGCGCAATTGGTCGTTGATAGTGCCCGCGATTTGTGTGATATTTTCCTCAGCCTTCTTGCATAGTTCTTTTCTGGCAAAGGATGTTTGCGATCCCGTTCCACCCTTGAGTCGTCGAAGCTTGTGCTGCGCAGCTGGCGTGAGTGGGTACGACGGCTTCTTGTACGGAGGGAGACTGGGCGCGATGGTAGGACGGCTGGAACTGGATGCTGTAGCGCCAGAAGGACGGCTGTGAGCTGGGCGTGCGGCCGACTGCCGATGGCGCGACGACATGGTGAAGTTGACTTTGTGGATTGAAGCCCTGGGCCTCGCGGAGAGGGCTTGTACTATAGAGAGATTCAAGTGTGGAAGACGCGACTTGGTCTGTGCTCTCCTTTGGCGCGAAGCACGGGCATGTGACCAAATCCTTCACCTTGGCACTTCAGCTCCTCGCTCCGCTGGACTCTTACCCACCTTCACGCCGTAGCGGCGTAGCCCTTTCTGAGCCAGTTCGAATCCTACAGGTTATAGGTCATTGCCTACGGTGGACGCTGCGCCCTGCCGACAACCGTACATGGCCCACCGTACTCAATGAAGCTTTCGTTCTAACACTCCGCCGCCTTGGCACCTTGATTTAAGCGTACTCGGGGCTGCATTTAGGTCCTGAAACTGGTCGCCTTGAGCTCTCCGCCCCATAAGTCCCGCCCTGTTCATTTCATTGCTGTGATGATGGCAAGTGTAGCTTGTTACTAAATGGAATGATCTCCCTCATATCTTCACCGCAAACACACTCATTGATTTTCAATATGCTGCGCAACGTGAATCTATCACTCCTTCTTTCCATTTCTTCACTTCTTATTCCAGCATATACTACGGAAACAGTCAGCCAACCAGATGTCAAATTCGACGCGAAAAATGCCAGTAAGACTTCCATGCCGTCTACAGTATGCAACACTGACGTCGTCTCCAGCTTCACTACGCGCATACGCCAAACTCTATGCTGAGTCAATAGTCAAAGAGTACTACTCCACCAACCCCTCCGGGTCCCCCGTTGGCATCTTCTACTCCAAACCCTCATCTCTTGGCGGCGAAGAGCTCAGTTGGTCGACCTCCGCCACACTCTGGAATGCGCTCATCGCTTACTCCAACTTGACGTCCGACACTCAATTCAACGATGTCGTTGCGTCGGCTATGTACGCCCAAGTTGGGGAGTCCGATGCCTACATGCCAGCAAACCAGACAAAGACCCTAGGAAACGGCAACCAGACTCAATGGGGCTTGGCTGCACTGTCAGCATCCGAACTAGGTTTTCCGAAAGAAGAGGATGGGAAACCAGGCTGGTTGTATTTGGCAAGGAACGTGTTCGATGTGCAGACGTTGCGATGGAACGATAGTACCTGCCGTGGCGGACTGCGCGACGCCATCTTTACTTTCAATAACGATTACAACCAGATGAGCTCGTCCACTGCGAGCAGCTTTTTCTTGCTATCTAGTAGGTTGTATAAGACGACGAGCAACGAGACATATAGAGAGTGGGCGGAAAAGCAGTACACTGCTGCCACCGACAACGGACTGGTTGGTGACAACGGGACAATTGTGGACTATCTAGATATCGAAGAAGATGGGTGCACACTGAGAAAGAATGAGGGCGCTACGAGTGAGAGTCTGGGGCATTGGCTTGAGGGAGCTGCGGTTTTGTTCAATGCTGTAAGTTTCCCCTTCGTTCTCTCTTCTTGCGCGTAGGTAGACGCTGACCAAAACGCTCTAGACGGATGGGAACCAAACCTGGTCAACCCGAGTCTCTAATATGAAAACCGGCATCAGCGCATTCACATCCTTGAACGGGAACAACATAGACACCGACTGCTCAGCCTCAAACTCTACATCCAGCTCCTGTGGCATGGCATCGACACTTCAATATGCGCGCTCACTCTCCCGTGCTATCGCCTATGCGCCATCCCTTCTACAATCCGACCTTACAGGTCTCCTGCAGCTCTCAGCCAACGCCGCAAGAACCGCCTGCGGTATGGCTAAATCCTCTGGTAGCGATGGTGAAGAGTTCACTTTCAATGCGTACTGCTCGAGTCGCTGGGATGGCCAATCCGCGACGAATAGTTTAGGGACGGGCGAGGTGGTCAATGTGGGTGCCACGCTTGAGAGCGTGCAGGGCTTGCTGTGGACTACGGATAGAGCAAGTCAGGATCAGGCGAGCGGGACGACGGACAGTGCTAGTGGGACGGCGAGTGGTACCCCAGCACCTACTAGTGCAGCGAAGAAAGGCCAAGTGGGCTGGGGCTTGAGCATTGGGGCTGGGGTGATGGTTGTAGCGGGCTTAATTTGGTAAGGGAGATGGATGACAGAGGCTAGATGATGTATGCCCTGAAGGGAGTAGGTATGTAATGGAGAATTCAATGAAGTCTCTTTCCTGGGTGCTCACTTCAATCCCCCTGAACAAGAAAGTCTATCGCCGCAGACAGAGCCATCATGCCGTCCTTTCAGGCGAGTCCGTTCCCAATCAACCAACCTCATTTTCATGCCTTCGTATCATATCATACACACCCTGCACCCACTGTCTTTTGCCTCAAAGCCCTAACCACGAAGTCATCCCAACCTACTTACTCCTTTCTCAGCTTTCTCAACTTATTGCGCGTCTCCTTTTCAACTTTCACATCCTGTAACTCGACACCGTCATCCGCCTCCCTTGCTGCTCTAGTCTTACCACCAAAGGTCTTACCACCAAAGGTGTTGGTACCCACACCACCCCACCGCTCCTCACCCCATCCCCGGATACCCAGCTCGATCTCCTCAACTTCGTCTCCTCTCTCTCCTCCTCCCCTTGCTCCACTCCCCCCTCCTTCCCCTTCCCCTTCTCTTTCTTCTTGTTCATCCCCCTTCACCTCTCCCTCTGGATCTCGTCGTCCTCCCTCTTCTTCTTTCTGCCGTCCCTTCACCTCTCCTCCTCGCAATTCCTTTCCGCCAAACCAACCCCAAACCGCCATCATGCCCTGTCCCACCCATCCCGCAACCCGCCGCTCAATCTGATGGTGCGGCACCAGACTCCAAACTACCGTCCCTACCATGCCAAACCACCACAGCGCGGCGAGCGCCCACATCCAGGGCGAACACCAGATAGCGCGGGCCTCGGCGAGTAGGTTGATGAGGGTTGCGTTGTGCGTGTTGTCGAAGAAGGGGGCGTGTGGCGCCATCAAGCAACAAGCTTGTGTTGCAATTGAGTACAACCTGCGTTCGTGATTCTGTAGGTATATACAGGCGTGGAAGTCTGCGGAAATAGGAAAGAGTTGATGGGTGTTCGCAGTGCGCGGTAATTGGAGAGAATCTGGATAGAAGAGTTCGAAGTATTGCTGTAGTTGGATGTGATTGTACAGTCTGGTCTGATGTAGTCTGGTATAGTGCGGGCTAGTGTGTGTTTGCGAATAGGGTATGAGGGTATACAGTGTGCACGGGCCATGTGTGCCAAGACTCACGATGGCGGTCTAGTTTTGGGTACAGAGGTGTGACGGGTGATAGAAGGGTAGTACGTTTGAGTTGATTGTACGGCAAAGAATAGTGGACCCATGGTAGTAGAATGCATGTAAGATGGTGAAGGTCCTTGGGGAGAGACGCCTCAGGTATGCTCTCCCAAGAAGGTCCAAAATGTATGCTTGAGCAAGCCGTGTGTGACATGCTCTTTCATCGTTCACAGTACACGGTACACCCTAAGGAGTAAGCTCTAAATATTGTGACTGCTAAGCCTCGAAATTTGGACAGGAGTCACGGGGTTCCGGTGATCGTACCTACATATGTAGGTACCTACCTGCACGTGGGTACCAAGGTATCTACCTAGGTAGGTAGGCCTACAAGATTCCAAGGTTCTAGGGTTGATGGCACCGAGCTATGTTCAGCAGCCTCGGCTTTGATATGCATTAGCTGGAGGCTTAGCCTGGTGACCAAACCGCTCGGGCGCCTATCTGAAGGCTGTCTTGGTTCGAATTTCCTGGGCTAAGTGGTGCAGCGCTTGCGTTGAGCGCTCTGTCAGCCAATCCGAATTTCAGATTGTGGGTAGATGAGCTCAGCTGTTTCCGTTGTGTTCCGGCCTACCTCTCCCAATACCTGTAACTGTAAGTTATTCAAACAAATGGATCCAGCATGGAAATGGGAGCGGACGATTGAACGATGTATGTTTAGAGTTTGCCGCAACAAATTGCGGGTACTTCCTGACTATCGGTCTTCTTAGGGTACCACAAATGACCCCAGCAACTCATAGATCTCTCCCATTCGAGAGCAAAAAATAGAGGGGTATACAAACTATAATAAAACGAAATGAATATAGAAATACAACACAGAGTCCAATACCATATCATCGCTTACCAGACTACATCAGCCTTGAACGAAGTCCCTTCCGGCTCATATGCCCACAACTAGGTGTAAGGCGTCCGGGAAAATGATTGTGTGAATGTTAGAGAGGAGCAGCTCTTAACTAGTCGGAGGCTCGATCAACGTCTTCCTTATATGTAATTGAACGAGCCCAAATCGCGAGCGGCCAACGTAGATGCAACTCTCAGGAAGAGTGGAAGAAAGTTTGTATAGACGGTAGTGTTGTCTATTTCTTCCCTCCGAGAACGGAAGACTTCCAGCCCTTAGGTGTCGGGGTGTCGATATCAAATGTACTCGTTATGGTTGTAGTCGTCTTGCCTTGCTGGGCATTGTCTGGCAACCCTTTCTCGACGTCTTTGTCTGTCCTTGAAGGGGCTCTGGCTTTCGACGGAGGGGGAGAGTTGAGTCGGACGCCCGTTCGTCGGTTCTGGCGCTTGGAAACATCAGATCGACCTGTGAGACGTCGGGAGGCGCGTCGGAGAGACTGGCGGACGTTCCATTGACGCTTCTTTGCGAGCCAGAAGAGTATAGCGGAGGCAGCTAGTTCACAACGTTAGCCATCAAGGTTTTTTCCACATCTTAGGGATCCATACTTCCTGCTACAGCTACAATCACAGCAACAACGATGATGGCAATCAGCCCGCCTTGTGAGAGGGAAAATGAGCCTTTGTCGGCGCCCTGTGCGCCTGCATCATCGGGATCTTGGGGATTGTCATCGCCTCCGTTGTAGCCCTGATTTCCTCCCTGGGTGTCGGCTACCACAAGTAGGGGAAGGAGGAAGTAGAGGATGGTCGGGGCGAGCATAGCGACGGATACGTTGTGTCTCAATATAGATTGCGGCAGACTTGTGCGACGGGAGTCACGTAGGCAGGACGAGCAGAGATCAACTCGTATCGTACAGAGGTCAGACAGTATTCAGCGGATGCCGTCTCTATATTTGCCCGCCTTGCACAGGGCCTCGACGAGGCCAGCAACCCCGCGACAGGCATCAAATCTGGCGGCTACAGCACTGTGCCAGTGTGATGGGCCAGGAGCGAATGTGCTTAATTCGGGCGGTGGCACATCAAACACAATGTCCTTGGGGAAGCGGGCGCTCGTTATTGGCGGATACAGGAGCCATGTCGAGTCCTGGCGGCGCTTCTGGTGGTGAGAGGAGTGGAGAAGAGCGGCGAGGGAGCTTTGCCAGAATCACAATGCAGATGGCCAGGGCTTGTGGACGCTCCGATTGGACAGCCGATGCAGGTAAGCGCCCACGGCGCCCTGGCCGTTGACAGGAGGGCCTGCATATTTTTAGCCTTAGAGACACTGTCGCTTCGCGCATGCCGTTAGCTGGCAAAGCTTGTCTGGTGTTGACGAGAGAGAGACACGTTGTTGTGCGGCATCCGACGTGTTGGGCGACGTGCACATGGGTCGCTACGGCTCGAACCGTTCCCGAGATCTCGACTCCAGGTATTAGAAAAGCAACAGCAGCATTGCGGCACAGCATTTGACGTGCAGCTAGGTTGAGGACCGCAGGCGCGCGTTCAGGAGAGACTGTCCTGTAAGAAGGTGAGCATCGGAGCGAAGGGAGCGGTCTACCAGTTGCATCGTCCATCGCCCGCACAACCACCATCGTCAGATTCTGTATGAAGAAACTTGCCATGATCCTCACAAAGATCACAAATCCATTTACTAGGCACAGCACTTTTCTATCTGCCAAGGATACATTAGTATGCATCCATGGATGTGCGTCCTGATCATTGATCGTCAAGACACTTACAATATCCTGATCCACCACGCGCATCACTCAGGCGCACTCTACAATCAAAAATCTCGTGAATCCAGACATCTGCTCAGCTCATGCGCAACCTTGGAACAGATATGGTCTGTAAGTGTCCAGGTCGCATAGGTATCCCCTGGATCAAGTTCACCATGGCGATGCAGTCCGCAACTTCCTCCTTCGCCATCGAGGAAGGCACCCACCTCAACACTCTCCCGCTTCTCGTCACTCACCTTTCGACCCGTCCATTCGCCCCATCCTTTCTTTCTAATCTCTCGTCTTCTCTCATTTCTCCTACGTTCACTTGCTAGCTCTTCTGACTCCTAGGCGATCCCACTCACTGACGTTCGTATTCGGGTGCCTGAACCTTCGTTTCCCTGGTCACCATGGCGGAGATCGTCGTTTCCCAAAAGAAGCAACTCGGTCATTCCAGCCTACGACATGAAGTCAACCCCGAGTCAACGGACGACGAGCGAGCGGAGAGTCATGAGCAGATCCAGGTTCCGGACAGCCAAGTGGTAGTCTCGGAGACACAATTGAGTGCCAAATATGGTTTGGACTCGGAAACTCCTGACAGCCCAAACACGCGTGACATTATTGAGAGGAACCGGATTTCGAATTACGAAGCCAGAATGCCTGTGGAAGCCATCCCTTTCAACGTCACGTACTTGTCCAAGCAGGCCTTTGTGGCAAATGACAAAGCGGTTTCACCTGTGTTTGCGTTCCAACCACTCAAAGCGAAGGCAGCGAACTCCTCCGCGTCTGGCTGTGGCTCCGGTGCAAATACACAGCCTGAACAGAGGTCAGCTACCACGGAAGCTTGTCAGGACCCATCAGGTCAAGGTACGTATTATGTATGCATACTGATGAAATTTGCTGATTGTGCATTAGCAGTACCAACTAGTTGCCAGTCTCGAAGCTCGAAGCTCCAGCTTTCATGTACTCCTACTGAACTCGAACAGTCCAAGGACCAGAGCCAGCATAGTGTTCTAGACCGTGAGAATCGCACCGAGCACGAGCTAGATGCCGCGCATCCTCGACCTACCATAGAGGATGGGTCAGTTAGCGCACCCGAGACGTAAGATATTGCAAACTGCCCTGTGTGATCCTGTAACTGACAACTTCAGGGCTGAGGCTGTCGATGGTATACCTCAGGAGAACACGGAGTTCATCTTTGCTTCTCGATCTGCCCAGCCCACGCAAGGTTCAATGCCCGCTCAGAAGAAGGCGAGATCTGGTGGCAAGAAAGGCAAGAAGCTTGGTAGGCGTCAACCGCAAGAGCCGCATCCTTTAGTCCGACCTCTACCATTAGGTGATAGTCGTACCAAGTTCGAAGTCGATCGCTATGAGTCAACTGCGGTCGATCGGCAGAAGCAGGATACGATGAAAACCGATACAGCAACGTCTCCTGCCTTTGCCAACAATAGACGTGAGGTCAGCCCGGTGCCCCAGCACCATGCAGCTATCGGTCCTGGTCGTTCATTCGGCGCGCCTACTGATACCCACGACTCATCAGTCGAAGTAGATAAATCATCCCAGGCTCATACTGAGATTCCGCTACAATGCCCTCAGCCCAACGAACAGTCGCTGAACGTTGTTCATGTGGCTAAGCCGCGTGTCCATACTACATTGCCTCCGAGCATCCAATCTTACGAAGCTCCTCTCCATGCTACGTCTGATCATAGTGGTGTCAACCGCGTTGCCAAGGGTACGAAGAAGCCACGGGCTATGCGAGGATCTCAGCCTGCTAGGCTAAAGGCAGGCTCCGCCATGGCTTCGGCCGTGGATGGGGCTTTGCAGTCGCTTCGGGTGGCTCTTCTTGCAGATCAATTTCGAAACGAGCATGTCAACACAGCTCGTGCGTCAGAGATTGAGTCACTCCGCCAGACCATCTCGGCACTTCAGCAAGCGAATAATGCCCACGAAGGCCACATCAAGAGCATGGAAGCTACGGAGGCTGGCCTGAGAGCTAAAATGAGCCAACAAGCCGAGAGGGTGAAGGTCATGGGCAAGTTTCTGACTGGTCTCGGCACCGACTGCGATATATTCAAGGCAAACATAGAAGCTCAGCAGGCTGCATGCTCCTCTGGTCTGGAGAAAGCAATAGCCGAGGCCACTAAAGAGAAGGTTGCTTTGGAGGAAGACTTTCTCACGACCGTCGAGACCCTACAGAAGAGTCAGCGAACAATGAGACAGACCTTGGATGATTGCTTTGTGAGGCTTCAGATATCAGAAGCAAGAAAGAAGGACCTCGAAGAGGCACTCAAAGCCAAGAGTCTCATATGCAAAGAAGAAAGTGACAAGCGCGCGCAACTCGAACAGCAGATCATGGCATCCATCCAACATCTACAACGCCATGTTGAAGAGAATCAAGGCAATCTGGTTGTCAAGCTCGGCGATATGCAGGCGGGAGTTGAGAAGATGGCACATGATGACTCTCGAGATGCACTTATCCAAGAATGCATGACAGCGTTGAAAGATTTTCACAATACTCCATTCCTTACCATCAAAGATGTTAAAAAGGCGGAGGAAATGTTGCAATTTCTCCGGACGAGGTGAGTTGTTCTGCTGTGTTCAATATCGTCCACTGACGGGTCACAGCCTAGAAACCAAGCTTGGGGACCTGTCATCGTGCTTCGCGAACAATGAGCCCTCTAGTGAGGAGTTCCATGGACATGTTCGGAACGAACTGGGTGCGCTAAAGAAAGACCTGATCAAGTACGATGAGGTTCATGCCAACTACCTCTCTGTCCGTCAGTCGAATGCGCAACTGACCCAGCAATTGTCCACCGAGAGGTCAAAGTGTGACAAGCTCGACGAGGAGATCAAGGAGCTCCGGCAAAGTGAGACCGACTTGAAGACCCGCTACACCGACTTGGAGGCCCAATTAGCCACGACGAAAGAAGCTGTGTCGAGCGACGACTCTGAGCCAAAGAAGCTTCTGCGCGAGATGGACGCTCTCCGGGGACGACTAATCAAGACTGAGCAAGACCTGCAGGAAGCCCAATCGAAGGTCAATGAAGCCGCACGATTGCAACATGACGCTGAGAAAGATGCGGCTGAGTGCAGGGTAAGTACCACGATCCTGATACTCTTCACTTGCTGACGTGGCAGAAATCCTCTGAGGAAAGCATGACGAAGCTGACTGAAATCGTCAAAGATGACAAGAAGAGAGCCAAACACGTACGATACATCGCTTCTGTACATAGCCAGAACTGACCTCCCACAGGCTAGCGACTATCGCAAACAGGCTCGTGAGCAGGCTATTCAAGAAGGATTAAGAATTGTTGGCGAGAAAGAGGCCGCATTTAACAACAATCTCCATCGAGTAACACGTGAGCGTGACGACAAGGAGAACCGCCTGCAATTGGCCATCCAGGAGCTAGACGCAACACGGACGGCGCTGCAAAGAGGTCAGCAACAAGTTCGGGAACTCGAGTCCAACGCAAAAGAACTTCGTAGACAGAAGGCTGAGGCAGAATCTAAGCTCCGAAAAGCAGAGAGAGAGGCAGAAGACCATACCATTGTCTCGGAAGAGCTGGAGAGCGTGCGAGAGCAGCTCCAAAGCAAGACCGCTGCTCTCCAGACTATGGAAGCTGAGCTGAACACCGTTCGTCAGGACCTTGCAGCTAGCCAACAGAGGAACTCTGAGTTGCAGGAGAGCCATGATCAGATGAAGTTGGACTTGACAGAGGAACGTTCCGTCATTGAGCAAAAAAACAATGACCAGATCGCCGTTCAAAATTTCCAGGCCCAAGTCCGATCGCTTCAGCAGACGAACAATGATCTACGAGCAAACCTCGATGCACTTCGCTCTCAGGAAGGTGCAGATCTCGAGGATGCCCACGCCAAGTTCTCGGTCGAGAAGAGACAACTCGAAGAACAGGTAAAGGGCGTTCAAGCCGCTAAACAATCCTGCGAACAAGAGCTTCAGCGTGTCCAGAACGAAGCGGCTGAGCAGTCGAAGAAGTATAACACGCGCTACGATGCTGATGTTGAATCTCTTAAGGCACGATTGGAGCAATCCTCGACAGCTACAAAGGAGCTGAAAGGCAAGATTCAAAGCATCGAAGAGTATAAGGAGAGGGAGTTGGCGGCGCACAAGAAGGTAACAGAGAAGAAGATGGAAGAGAAACTCGCTGCTCAAATCCAAGCATACAAGGAACATCAAAGCGAAGAGGTAGCCACAACTGGATTCCGCCCGAACAGCGAGTCTGATGGCATTCGCACGTCCTCGCAAGGCCAATCGTCACAAGGCTTGTCACAGAACATGGGTACTTTGAGTCTGATGAGCAATCACGCGAAGCCCAAGAAGAAGGTCGATCGTCAAAGCCACTCAGTATTCAGCATCCATTCTTCATTAGGCAACGCTTTGGCCGAATCTACTCCGTTCCCCACTGCCCCCTCTGCTGAGACTGCTTATGATCTGCGCCAGGATGAAGAAGTCGTGGAAAATGAGGAGCTACATCCAGATGAGCTGGGAGCCCAAGAGGACCTTGACGAAACAGGTGTCTCGCTTCGTGAACCGCCTCCAGGCACCGTTCCTGATACGCAGGACGTCGGGCTGAGCTTCGAGCAGCTGAACCAGCGACTGATGCGTTCCGCTTCCGCGGACCGGGTATCATCTTCACAACTGTCTGAAGTGGATGAAGAACTGCTCAGCTCGCTGAAGCCATACGACATGGCCATTCCGAAAGGACATGCGCGCGTCGCCGGTAGAACTCCGCTCAAAGAGGCGGCCGGTGATCCAGTCGTATATCCCCATCAATACCAGGAGAGCCCCTCGCGCGAGGCTGCCCCGTCTGATCGCCCAGTCTCTCGTGCAAATACGGCGTCTAGGATCATGATGCCACCCGGTTATTTGCATCCATCTGATGAGGCTGCGTGGAAGGGCCAGACAACACCAAAGACCAGGCACGAGAGCCGAAGCAGAGTCAAGCAGCACGCGTCTTATGAAGGTGAAGACAAGACCAGCTCCCCTGACTATGTCCAAAAGCCGTCGTCCGGTGCTCCGGTGACGTATGGCCAACAGTCCGGCAAATCTGGCACTCCCCGTGCGGGCCCTCGCAATACATGGCCGTTCCCTTCGGGAGATGACTCCAATCAACACAAACGAAAGAGTTCCGTTGGCCACGCAGATCGGACTCCATCTGGCAAGCGTTCCAAAGGATCGCCTCAGTACGTCGCTGCAGAGACTCCTCGACGCTCACAGTCGAAATTCAACATGCCCAGCTCGTCCGGTGGGAGCTTTAGATCGCAGAGCCAGATGCGTTCATCCTACGGAGGCGGGAAGAACGATTCGGCTGGATCCGCAGCTCGCTCTGGTCGTAGCAAGAGTACGTATAGTGTCTAAAGGTATATCGACTTGTGCACTGACAAGTGTTGTAGAGGACCGATATGACTGGCGCTTTGCCGCTGAGCTCAAGTAGTGTATCATGCAATGTCGGACTCGGTCGTTCGTTCGCTTCGGTGGCGTCGATTGGAGTTTCTGACAAAGAACATGGTCAACATTGTGAACTGGGCGCGATGTCAGTATCTACCCAAGAAGTCTGCAATACTCTGCAACATTCGAATATGCGTAGGTATTCTTCGACGTCACTCGTGGTCCTGAAACTGACTCCTTGTTCAGATTACTATGTTACGTTCAGTTGTCTTCGGGGGTGCGCATGTCGCCGCCAATATACGGATTATATGGCATTGGAGATAGTGTGCGGTATACCTTCGTTCGGCGGATGTGAGGAGCTGTGTTGGTAGTTGACAGGGGCTAATGTATATCTTCCATTCTCGGTGCGGCGGGCGAATTTTTAATCGGCGGATAGGGTAGTGCAGTTAATATTCGCATGGTCTTGTCAGCTTTGTGGCGGATGGGCGCTCGCACTGGCGTGAGCATGACTTCCGGAACTGGTCGCAGGAAGCAGCAATAGCAGCTAGAGTGCCCTGCTGCGCTTGATTTCGGTCCTCTGTGTGAGTTTAGGAGAGCATAGATTCAGGGATATCCTATGTAGTACGATCTCTCAATGCATTGTTTAATCGTAGTCTGCCGAGCATTATCTGGATACGTGCCCGAGACGCCACGAGTCTGCCTCGTCTCTAGCCTACGCGGCACAATCGTCTCTGTTGCTGGGAGAGGAGGTTGCACGGGCCACGTTCGCGCGAAGTTGTTGTGTGGCTCCGCGCGAAATTCTCCCAAGTCCGTTCCACTCCTCCCTCCTCCATACCACCCCAATGCCACCCTCGTCATTATCCTTGAAACTGCTCGAGGTGGCTATTTCGAGCATTGAGATTCTTCTCTGATGTTTTTTTCTCCTTTCTGAGCTCCCTTCACCGGATTTGGTCCCCGGCCAACACACGCGGCTCCAAGCGCTGCTTGCTCTGGTACTCCTCCTCCTATCCCCCTCATGACATTTGCTCTGCAGCCATCGAGACCTTCGCGTCCAGCCCGAGCGAACAGATCTCGGCGTCATCTCGACAAGATCGTGCGCGTTGCGGTGCGGCGGTGAGCTACTGGGCGCTCCAGCTTGCCTCACATCGGCCACCAACAACACTAAAGTAAGCCTACGAGACCCTATCCGAGCGCCTGCCATGGCTTTCAAACACTTTGGAAGACTCTTACTGTCCTCCATGTGCTTGTTTGCCGCTCTCTTCTCGAGGGTCAAGTGGCGGGAAATTGCGCGGGCGCTGGCCCTTCAAAACAGTGAGCGACGCGCGACGACAACGTGCACTACAACACTGACAATGCTTTAAAGAAGCCTCTAGAGCGTCCTCATGCCACTCGCAGTCGAATTTGACACCTTCGTGCCGATGTCGTGGACGGCGCTCATCTCGCCATAGGAGCGGACATCCAGCAACAAGCCGTCAGCGACGCAGCACCCGGCGACGACAGGCAAGCATGCCTGCCACACTGTACTGAACTCAGGTAAGTTCTCCTCCATCCCCTCACCCGCTTGCTGTCGTGTTTGGTGGCGTCGCTGTGAAGGTCCACTTGGCCATCTCTGCGCACAGCTCCGGCGACATCTTCGCTCGCCCGCACTATCATGGTACGAGGCGGGAAGAGGAGCGCTTCCCATCTCCTTCTTGACATTGGCAAGAATCGCAAGAGACTCTATGCCTTCGGTCAGGAAGATGCAAGAGGCTCATTGGCGAGAATGCCATGGGTGCGATACGACTTGGAGATGTCTGAGCCGAGCTCCGCCATAGATCTCTTGACGCCTTGAGAGTTTGGAATGTGCTGACAGAGACAGTAAAAGGAAGGGTCGCCGGCGGCGAGCGTGCGACTCCCGCCTCCAAGCAATGATGGCCGCGCGGTTCGATGGCATCGCAATGCGACGGCAGCTTCAGCAGCGACAACCAGGTAGGCCTTGGCTGAATTCCTCAGTGCATATCCGAAAGCAACACGAGCCTGAATCCTGCTAACGACGATTGCCCCGCTTCGACACCGAAGACAAAGGAGTCGACGGCACGTGACCTTGAGGGGTCCGCTTTCAATCTTGTGTAAGTACAATGCCATTGATCGTAACGAATGGCATTGACAGAACTCCGCGATGGCAATGTCCAATTCCATAGCTGACGATCCTGTAGCAGGTATCATTCCCGCCTCCCGAGGTCCTTTTCAACTCATCGACCCACGATACGCCAAGCGAGGCATATGAGCATACATGCTCCTCCGGACATATACTGAGAGCGACAGCTCTGCAAGAGCTAGTTGTTTGGGTTCGATAACCCTTCGGATCGATCGTCGTCCTTCGTCGCTTCTCTCGAGCTTCCCACACGCGAACAAGTTCCAGCAGGCAGCGACATAATAGCATCACCAAAGGCAAGTACCTCCATCTCATTACTGTCTTCATACCCTTCCCTTCATTCTACATGGCCCCAGTTCGGAAGACGACATCCTCATTGTCGCGCTTCTAGGCAACGGGGCCTATAGTAAACACACACCCTCATGGTCGTCGACGTTTGTGAAAACCTGTTCTTGGTCGAGACCCTGCAGCACGGGTAGAGCGCAGGTGATCTCTTCCTCGTTCACAGTAAGTCTCACAATACGCACCCATGTTGACGGTGGGAGCCGATTGGAACCCTAGTGGGCAAGGGCTGAGGCCCAGGCGCTACCCCGCCACATGCTTTACGCATGAGTATTGCACTGCTAGAGGTATATCGTGCAGTTGTGCTGATGCCCGAAGAGTGCTCGCATGATGTTCTCCATACATTTCCTCCTTTGTCCCCTTTTCCCGAAGGTCATGATGAGAGCGAAGCATGCCCTTCTATGGGTACACGTCGTGATTGGCGGTAGCCATGACGATTTGCTGGATGCTGAAAGACCTTTCTGAGATGTTTCGTCTTGTTGAAGATGAGACATGAGTCTGTATTGACACATGAACAGATAACCTTGACCGAGAGAAGTGGTAATCACCATGAAACAATAAGACCCTTGATGGCAGCTCCATCTCTTTCTGGGAAGCTTACTTGCTCAGGTCATCGATACCGCATTGACCCGAAGCTTCCAGTCGATGTGAGGCCTGACTTTGCGCAAAGGTAGGTTGTACCTTTCCCAACTTTCTCACTTCTGGCGTAGAATCACTGACTCATATTCGTCAAACTCCTTCATGGATCTCATGCTCGCTTCACCGATCAGCGGTAATCTTTCCATGTTTTCACGTTGAGACAACATTCAAAGTAAGCCACAGGCAGCCACTGGGCTCAGTTTGACCAGACACTTGTGAGTCGTTTCTGATGGAGCTCGTCCTCGCATCCTCCACTTCTAGATAAGGCCATGGCGACGGAGTGCGATACCTCATATCACTCTCACTAGCCACCGGCCAAGATGAACAAACACCACGGCCTTGCGGTCATGTACCGCTAGCATAATTTGCAGAATTTAGTATCTTGTTCTCGACCTGACGTGGAGGCGTATAAAAACAAGGCCGTGTCGACGCAGGATGGAACCGTTGTTGGTAGCGCCCGTTCCGCTTCACACGACAGCAGGTTATCTGTGCTCGGACATCTCATCATCCATCTCGATATCTTTTGGACACAGTGGCAGTTCACTGCAAGGTGTCATGTGGTAAATTCGCTGACATGCTGCAGAGACAGTACATATTGAGATCAACGTGGTCGCAATCTAGCCGTCCAGATACTCGGTCAGAGTCAGTTCAAGATGGTATGTCACTGTTTTCCGCATTCTCTATCTCCTCATTTTTAGTTCCCTTCTCTTCCTCTCCCTAACGGCCTTGGCAAAGCAGTACGATCCCTCATATCGTACCCCAAGCCACTGGCCTAGATCAAAAAGCACCACGGCCTTGTGGTATTTTCGGAAAAGCGACCCTGCCCGCTCAATGACGATCATTTTACTACGGGACCTGGCGGTGAGGTCACCTCTATTTAGAAAAAAGGCCGTGTCGACGCAGGAAAGAACCGTTGTTGGTAGCGCACGTCCCGCTTCACACGACAGCAGGTTTTCCGTGCTCGGACATCTCTTCTATTGCATCTTGCTTCCTCGTTTGCTTTGTCTTTGTCGCCGCGTATATGACTTGCTGATGCGACGCAGGACATAGCCGCTCAGAAGACGCAGCCAAGCTTGCGGATTACGACCTCCTCGCGGCTATTTCCTCTTCCCTCGTTGGGATCGTATGTGGCTTGGACTGACTGCTTCATAGATCACACTGAACCACCTCGAGGATGTCGCCGGCAAATCATCCGGGCTCCTCTGCATTGCTCACACCCAAAGCGGTAAGCTATCCCCGAGTTGTTGTCATCCTAAACATTTTCCCTTCCAGACACTTGGAAACGGCCATGGAAAGCGATCTGAGTCTTCAATACTCCTATCGCAATTCCTCCATGCCGCGTGCATGCATTGGCCAAGATGAATGAACATACGCGGAGGGGGGGTCAGGTCGCTGGTGCCCAGGTGCTTTTGCCTTGGGGTGTACACCGCGGCTATGATCTGGTGCAGTTTGACGACAATGCGGATGGGAACCAGCACACACCTCGCCTCGTCGACGCAAAACGGAACCCTGGCCGGTGGCATCCCATCTGCTCCACACGGTCAGAGGTCGGGTTTGCTCGTACATTTTGCTTCTCGTTCTCGCTTGCCTGTGCTTCGTCTTCTATAGGACCGAGTACGGGTGCGCTTGAAGCTGTTCGCATCTGACTCGACTGACATATGGTTCAGGCTCGGTTCACGACTCCTGTTGAGCCTCTGTTCATACGCCCTCGATGGCATTCAGCTGGTCCCCCTTCCAGATCATCGAGCGATTTAGCTGCAGTCTTCTCCTGCGAATTTCGCCAAGGAAAGAAGGCTCAAGATCAACGATGGTCACAGGAATGTCGGTAAGTGACAGGTCTCTAGTCTACCTCATCATTGCTCTTTCCCTCGATCATCATGAGGATTCCACGGGCTCTCGCGCTTCGATGACGGATCCCACCGCCGGGCTCTACCCAGCATCTATGGCGTTTCCAATGCAGAGAGCCCGAGAGTAAGCCATAGTTACGTGGCGTATCCTCATAATTGTGTCGTATGCCGCGAGCTCCTTCGGTACGACGCGCAGACAAGCATACACATCCAATAGAGATGAGTCATTCTGCTGTCCAGAGCCTCAACAGCTTGATGAAAGCTGCACCAGCTGACGATTTCGACAGATAGCCGTATGCATTCGAAGAAGGTAGGTCTGGACGTCTTTACCTCCTCCTCTTGCCTCTTTCGTTTCTTCATCACGATATTCTTGATACCCTCCATACTTTCGAGTATGAATTTCCGGGCCCTGCAAACAGATCGGAGATTCTGTCGCTGCGGCTCAGCCCAGTATCATGGCGTTTTTCTCACTCTTGGGCCCAAGAGCAACTATGCGCGAGTCCATACCCCCTTGGCCTTGCGCTTCGGTGGGTTTGAACAGCATGAGCCACCTAACTGAACGTCGTATGGCACAGAACTTCCACAACGACGTATTACATGTGGTTTACATTCCTCCTTGTTGCTGTTCTTTTTACCTTTTGAAAGTTCATCCGCCTGGATGTGCAAGAGTCTTTACTTCTCTTCTCTTCGCTGACCAGATTTTTTAGGCGAACGTGAGCTCGTACTTCAGCTTATTCGCAGAGTCTCGCAGAGTCCGATTCTGTCACTAGCTATGATGTCGTTCGGTGGAAGATCCTGTCAGAGCTCGTAGCCTCTCCGCTGAGTGCTTCCGAAGATCAACGGTCGGTAAGTTGCGGAATCTCTCCACATCTTACTCCAAGGCTTCAACGCCATTTGTTCAATTGTGAATACTTCCAAGGGTCCAGAGCGGTCTACCACTCCGCGTTCTCTTAGTGGGCAGATTCAGCCTCTCAATGGCGTCTCTGAAAACCACTGGACCCTAGAGCAACCATTAGCACAACCCACGTCTGCTTTTACCGGCGGCGTTGGGTAAGCGGTGGGCCCTTTTGAAGGCGATGGCATCGTGTAATCCATGGGTGTCGTGCCGAAGTAGTATAGGGTACATCCATAAAACGTTCGAAATCGGCTTTGACCGGTCTTGCTCTAAAACTGACACGGAGCAGGTGTTTCTTAGTGGAACGAATTGGCACACGGTCCATGTTGGAAATGGTCAAATCGCCGTCGACCTCATGTGCTTTCGCGGCAAAAGACAGGTATGTATCCAAGACGCTGCTTAATTTTCGTTTATGTGATGAATTGATGTGTCATCTTCTCTGCATGACGCTCCGGCGCTTGATTATTACAGAGTTTCTTTTGCTTCTATGGGTCTGATCCTTGTTGCTTGTTGTCCCATTAACTCGTCCCATATCCGAGGTATGACTGATATTGGATAGGTGTTCTCCATCCTCAGGTACCGATTTCGGGTTGGCTCGACGCTGATTTCCAGACAACAACAGTCCTTCAGCGGCTCCACGCGAGCTCTCTTGAAGCTCCGCCACTCCCCTCAATAGCGATACGCCGGACGTCGCAGGAGGTACCACCCAAGTTTGCTCGGCAAGGTAGGAAGATACCAGTCCACACCGGTAAGCCCGTCCCAGCTTTGCTACAATGTCCTTATTTGCCTTGATGATATTCGGAGGAGTCGAATCGTGGAGCCGCATCTTCACATGCCGATCCAAACCTTGATTGATGATCTGAGCAATTCCCAAGAATCAAATTCAGCGGGCGATTTTCGTACTGCTCAACGTACTGATGTACTTGTAGTATCTCCATCGCAGCCTGCGACCTCATCTGCAGTGCTCGGAGAAGCACGAGCATGCGAAAGTCGGCCCAAAGAGTGGTGCCCCGGCGTCACTCTGACCTGGACGGACGGTCTGCTTCCCATCGAAGGTATATCGTCGCTAATCTCAAGCATTGATGTGTGGCGTTTTGCGCATGCTCGATACATGTATAGGGTTGGTGCGGTCGTGATGAGGTTGCGTCGAAGTTTGCTGGCTCGTGCCGTCTGCCGGCCCTAGCGATTGGGTCTACTGGACGGATCCATCTGGCGAAGCGTGACAGCGACTGCACCATCCTATAGAACATCCTGGTATGTAGTTTCCCCCTTTCTTTTCGTAACTGTATATGGTCGCGTGGGATGTCGTCGTCGGCGGAGTGTACGTATCGCCCTCATACCTACAAAGCAAGTCAAATCGATTCCTCCATGCCACTCCTGTCCAGTATGCGCTATCTTCAATCCACTTTAACGTCACTGACCACCGTCCACGGGGCCACTCGAGCTTCCCATTATAGTTGGATGGCCAGCAAAAGGTGTTGGGCTCTGCCCAAGTAATGGTGCGTCCATGCAGCCCATTCAACCTCCCCGGCCATTGTCGTCGTCCGTCTGGCTATCACCCCAACGGAACCAGTTGTGGTCTCAGTCGGCCGCTTGTGCAACAGCACCACTGAAACTGTAGAGAGCACCGTCGTTATGCGACCTGCCAAGTCGCCGAAGGCAGACAAGATGCCGCGGAAGAGGAAGAGGAGGGGAGAGTGTCGCCTTCGTCGTCTATCGATATAAAGAAACGCTCGCGAGCAATACTGGGTTCTTTGCGGAGTCCTAGTGCTTTGCGTATGTCTTTGTAACCAATCGCCACACCCTATTTGGCGCGGTGGGTCGCAGCGCGCGCGCAAGAGATGTTTACCAGTGCCGAGGGCGGAGAGAAAGAGGATCAAGCAGACTAAGCGCTACTGATCATCGCGGCATCAAAGAGAATAGTGCTGGCAGAATGTTGGCTGGATGCAGAGGGTTGCTCGCCGTTAGGTGGTGTTGCGTGGCCGAAGTTTGCGGACTTGGGACGGAGATCCCCAAAATCGAGCGATGCGCTGGGCGCACACGAGACGATCGCGACAGCTTCATGCTGTCTGGCAAGAATGGAAACCAGGAGCATGACATCCGAGAAAGAGTTGTGTCGTGGTGATCGTGTGTAGGACTGCTGTTCAGCCCAGCCCTTCGCTTCATGCTTCAGATCATCTATGTCCGTTCCCGACGCCGCTGGCCCCAATGCATCTACGCAACTACCTCAGGCATGGCCAAAGTACCTTCGTATGTCTTCGAGGCTTATCTCTACTCGAGTCTGATATTATCTTGGCTCTCGCCGCCGTTATCCAGCCGCCATCGCTGTCATCGTCGCCTTCCTCGGACCGTACCGTCACTGCTCTGGCTGTCACACCGCCAGAGGCCGGGTTATTTCGCGCAAACGCGTAGCTAGGTGCCCCGTGCGTCATCACAACAATGTCTTTTTCGTTGGAAGTTCGGCTTGCCGGGCCTCCAAAGAAGGAGTCTGCGTCAGATTAAAAGCAGGATGAGCATCTACATTGTCGCATCAACGTCTCTGCACCTTCTCTATTGAATGCAGCACAATCAAGACGCCGTTGTGGGCCTTGCAGCTGCTATTTACGTCCTCTGACACCGAAGTGGCCGAGTGCCCTTCCGCCCACAAAGTCCACAAATTTCCCGCAGCTCACTGCCTCCCTCCCTTCCCCCACAACAAATACTTCTCTGCCACGCCGTCAGTCCAGTTTCAGCGAGCGCCGCCATCCTTCTCAGAGCTTCTACGCCGTCCCCCTCGCCTTTTACTTCTACTTGGACCCCTTCATCTGGCGACAGGGCTCCCAGGTGGCGTCCCGGCCAGAAAGAGAGCGCGGCCAAGGGGAAAGGTGAGACTACCTCAGAGTTGACAACTGTTGGAGTCTATGCGAAACATTTCATTCCTCAAAGCTTCTACACCTCCACTGACTCCCTCCCCTTTACCAGCTACCCGCACCCCCCTGCCGCTTCGTGCTTCGGTGCCTCCCGCGCCCACCCTTCCACCACCCCGCCAACGTAAGTCATTCTCTCCTTCTAGCCTTCTCTGTCCATGTTCTCGTTCGCAATCGATGCTGAGACTGACGGACTAGTAGCGCACCCCCTCCCCGCTCGTCCGCCATCTTTGTGCCCCCACGTATCCTTGACGCCGGCGCAAGAGAAGGCCGTCGAGGAAGGCCGCAAACTGGTGGCAAATGCCATGGCAGCAGCCCCCCCGGAACGTCTGCAAGAGCCGCTTCGCACGGCCGTCAAGTCCCATTGGGACGATGAGACGGACCTCTTGATCGCTCAGATCAAAGCTCAGATCGTGGCGGAGAAAACGGCGGAAGAGGCGAAAGAGGCGAAAGAGGAGACGGGAAGCCAAGGATCTGCGGAGATGGATGAGAGTGATTAGTCTATTTGGTGTGCATGTAGGATGGTAAGTGACAATCTTCTTCATCCCTCCCCGTTTGCTGACATTATCCTCCAGTGGCGATGTTTCGAATATTTCGTAACTTTAGAAGTGTATTTCGCGTGTCTCGGACAATGACCAACTACCTCCCTCGGATTACTCCCTGACCCCGAAGTGGATGCTTGGTAGTGAGCGACTTTGACTTTGCAGGCTCACTGCGTCTTCTACAAGGCCCGCCACCACACCTCACATCACCAAGTCTCCCCTCCAACCAGTGTTGCCGTCATTCCTCACCTCAGTTGCGGTTGCCAGATGCGAAGCTGAGTATACCTGACCTCCCTCTTGACAACGAGCTGATACTGCCAGGCTTCGATAACGCCTGGCCTTGCGCCATCCTGGCACCCTACAAGACCCTATACCATCTCCTTCCTCTTTGGTGGTTTCCCTCCATCACCTTGATAGTGAACTATGACAAGTCCGCGCTATCCTGTTGATTGGCCTCGCTCGATCCCTGGGACTGCTTCAGGGCTTCGTCAAAAGCGGGCATGAGAATATCTGGATGGTCCTACTACCTACATTCCTCCCCAGATACTTTCACATGCCCAGATCAAATCACCTTGTGGTTACTCAGAGAAGCCCGGGTGCCATCTTTAGACTCCTTGCGGTAAGCTGCCTTCGGGAAGTACCCTAGTAAGTCGGAAGGTCCCATCGTTATGTCGCGGTTCTTGATCCAAGACTCCACTCGAACCGCGCATGACAGACGGGATACATCCCAGATTGGCAATGACTCTATCGTCCGAGCCTTTTGACTACGGCTTCCAAGTCAATCGTTCTCGGTGCTCCACCCTGGACATCATAGCGGTGCTGTCAGCCTGTCATACCATCTTCCCCTCCCGTTTTTCTCGTTGACAAAAGTATATAGCTAACCTTGAGCAGGTCTGGTATCTTCACCCGCTCACCATCGTCGCATCATTTTTGTTGCATACTACACCTACGAGAGCTTTCGTAAACATCTCAGAACCTGCTCTGTCGATGCCTGAGTCCAACTTGGACCTTCACATCTCACATGTTAAGAGGTTCTTCTTATGACCTGGACATGATTGACATAGAATATGTTACAGCACTCCTAGGCCGTCGTTGAGCAAGACTATCTCATCGTCGTCGAGAGCTTTTGTGCTAGATAAAATGCAGAAATCCTTGTGGTTACCTTCTCACCGTCTGGTTGAAGGAGCAGCCTGCTCGAAGAAACCCAGGATCAGTTGCGACATCGATCGTTCCTTTCAAACACCGTCTTGGAAAAGATACCACATACACTTCTCTCAGACACACCTCTCCTACATACCCCGTTTGGCTTCTTGAATGTGTCCAGCTAATGCAATCATAGGGACATTTCTACGAGTTCATCTTATCGCCTTAGGCGTCTTCCACCAGTCTTCCCTCTCTTCCCGGATTGACAGCTTTGGCATTCAATGTTAAAAAGTCAGGGACACTCCATTGTCTCCGTTGCACATACGGTGCCTCAGGCTCCTTGCCGCCGGCCTCATCGCGACATACGACCACTGCACACCACTTTGGACATTGTCCAAGGGTAGTGACCTGATTTTTCCCATATCAGTGTTACTAAGGCACGTGTGCTAAATCAAGAGCATGTCACTACTACACTACGACCAAATCCAACGAAGCCTCCGTTGCGGTGATGGTTCTGTTACAGGTGATCTGGTGGCTCTTAGACTTTGCGACATATCTCTGGTGGCGACGACTGCATATGCGAGGCAGCTCGCTGCCTTATCGACAACAATCACGGTTTCACTGTTTCACTCGCACTGTGAGGCGTGCTCGCGGAGCTAGCCCCGCGCGACTCCGCGATCGTTCCGCGAGAATCACTGACTGCCGCGCAGGAACTTTGGGCGCACCCACACAAACAAAATATACCGATTGTCTATATAATTTATAGAACAGTGTAGTTCTCTCAGTCGAGCTGGACTTAAAACGCAGCGGCCTACTTGATAGGTGACGAGACCGGTAAGTGGTCCTCCCCAAAAAGTAAAATCCTCGGGTTTTCTTCTCGCAAGAGTTTCTTTTGCCCCTGGTTCGATCCCGATAGTGTCCTTGGGTTCTTCTTTTTTGCATCATTTTGTATCAGAGACCACCACCAGCCCCAGCGCTACTCCACATGCTCAGAACTAACGCACCTCCAGTGATAGCATGAATCTGGTCTTACTTTGCTTCAGCTATCATCTTTTCAAGTGGCTATCGACCCATTCGAGCCCTTGAAATGGAACCAAGTCTTGGAACACGATACTATTGTCTCTTCATGAGAGAACCATATTCATCTGATAAGTCTCCCCTGTGGCAGCTCATGTTATCTTTGCTGACACTATCGCGTAGTTTGTGAGCACTACAATTTTACCATTCGATGCGCGAATTTTGATCCAAGGTCGACAAATCCACTCTCACATGCACAGTGTGGGTACGCTGCAGAAAAGACAGCTTCAGGCTTCTTAGGAGTTCCAAAAGTTCAGGTAAGCAGATATCTGCAAAGACGCTCTCTGAACAACGACGAGACAGAAATCTGGATCTGGAGAGGCCCCGTGCCTGTGAGAACCTTGTTTGTCTGAGCACAATCATCGCACCATGAATTCTGTGTACCACCCCCATGCGCATTGCTAACTTGTAGAACAGGTAAGCGATTCCCAGATTCTTCGGTCATAGACGAATTGCGTTTGGCTGTGATGACAGAGGCGGCTTTACACTTGAGCAACACCGAGCCTCAGTTTCGACTTGGGCGCTGTGTCTGCAAAATGCTCGACTCTACCCTTTCAACTCTCATAACTTTCCCGGGGGTGGATCTTAGCATACTTCAAGTCGAAAGAGTCCATAGGCTTGCCTTGTTGGACTCGATGATTTGACCAAAAGAGCCCGTCTGAGCCTATCAATCACGCGACTAGCTGTTCATTGCGACTTCAACCGAAACATGCTAAGTTCCAATACGCTTCAAGGCTTCCCGGATCCAGTAGAGATACAAAAATCTCGAGTCAACCAACTCGAAGTACGACCGCGACACTCACGCTCGTACATATCGTGTCCTAGATTGCAGACCGGCAAAATACAGTGATGTCGATACCGACAAGGTTTCTCGCAGAGTTAAGTAGATGCAATATCCCCATCTGATATTGGCTCGTACTAACTTTGCTGTTCACAGACGAAGCAGAGGATCTTTCGCAGCTACAACAGAACTCCTTCGGTTTGTTGTCAATCGCTAGTCATCCCTTCCTTTCACAACCTTCCGCAGCATCGTAAGATGCGTGCAGATTCTTGATGCGGCAGCCAGGCTTGGAGTTTGATCCCTCATATCATCTCTCTTTGTCCTTTTCAATGAGCCCCTATTGAATGCCAAGAAAAAATGCCAAAGCCATCAAAAGGGGAACAGCTAGAGGACTGATTGTAGAGAACAAGTCCGAGGTGCTGTACTCGAGACAAGCTGGCCGTGAAGCTTATGTTCAACACTTTGATGGCGATGACGCAGAACAGAGCCCAGGGACTCCTGTCAACGGCCCTGGCGTGCCCCCTGAGGTTGTAATGCTCCGACATACTTGACTAACGAAATTTTCTTTTTTGAGGGTGCAGTGTCCCTGTGGGATGCACGCCTACAAGGTTCTTCGTTCGGCAGTAGGGCGGGAACATGATCATTCATATCATGTGTCCTTGTCTGTTTCCCATTGGGATGCCAAGAGTAGAATACCGAGGCCATCAATCCGACTTAGGAGGGATCTGGGGGAAGCATGCTCTCTCTTCTTGCAAACACAAGTTGGCCGTTATGCTTAACCATACGATTGATGGCGGGACGCAGGAAGGAACCCAGGGATATCTTTGTCAAAGGCCAAAGGCGTGACCCCTGAGGTATTCCATGCTCCGACATGTTTCTTTATCAATTCTCATCCTGATGAAGCATTGTCCCTTCGAGGCATACTACGTCAAGGTCTTGGGTGGGCTCTTCGGAACGATCTACAGACGGCAACTAGTCGGGTGTACGATACCTCATATCATCCTCCTTGCGCAAACTGCCAAGATTAAACAAACATGTCATCTGAGGGACGTCCGACAAAGACTGTATCTGTGACCAGTCCCGGAAGCGTTACCGTTGCGCTCTGGTATTCAGTGTCTTTTGGCTCAAGGCCGACACTGACTTTACGCTGATCCCTGGCCTTCTCAGTCTTTTGGGGTCACATCAGCAAGATGACATGGAGCGCTAGACGCATTCAGAAGCATATTCGGGTTGGCCAGACGGCATGGCTCTGAGGCTTGTCTATGTGCGTTCAGACATTCTACAGTTCAGAGCTCAGAGTTTTTGTTCTCAAAATTGCAGGAAGCTAAGTATCGGGGTGGCGCGGACGAGAATGGAATAGACTGCTAACCAAATACAGGTCAACATGAATTCCGCTGGACAGCATCCGAGAACCATTGACCCAATCTCATACGACAACTCAAGGCTCTTCTGGAGACACGACATCCTGAGACATATTCATCTCCACATCTGCACGGCATTCCACAGCTGTGTTACACTCGACAGCTTTACCTATCCCTATCACATCATTGCTATCATTGTAGAGTATGGTTACTCGTATTTCTTCATCCGCCTCCAATGTCAGACATTCTTGATGGGTGTCCTACGCCTTCCCCGAGCATGTCAAGAAAAGATGCTCCCCACAACATCGCCAGGTGGTCTACAACCACACTGTTGTGACATTCTTTGAACGGCTCGACTGCAAAGGCAGCTGATCACTCACTCCAACTCTTCTGCCTACTTGACCGAAGCCAAGATGAAATATGCCGGCGCACTCACGTTACTTAGCTACGATGGCATCCATGGCATCATTGCAAGTAGCATCGGCTGACATCTCTGCATTCACCTTTCTTCTTCTAGACGGTGTGGCAAGAGGAGTGCCTTATTCCCAATTCCACGAGGCTGGCTCCGTGATCGATTGATCAATGGACGTTACTGGATCTCCCATATCCTACTGACGCAATCGCCAAAAGCCGAGATGAACAACTATGCACATCGTACTCACGATGCAGCATGCTGGAGATCAGGTGCGACATGACGGAAGGAGTAGGAGGAGAATTGGGACCCATGTCATGTTCGTGTCCCCTCAGCTAACATCAAACCTAGTGCTCATCTTCTCTCTTCGACTTCGTTGTCTGAAGAGGAGCGCACGATCACATCGTCCAAACGATGAATGGCTTCGGTACCTGCGTCACTTGATTTTCCGTATCATTTGTCGAAAAACTGAAGCCTATATTGATGTGAATCTCACACAGCGAGTAAAATAGCAGATAGTATCTCCCATTACCATCTCGCCGAAACTCTCGCTGACATCACAGCGTTCATCTTCTCGCATCCCGGTGACAGGTTTAGAGGAGTGCTTACTCAGAGCTCGGACTTGGTCTTTGAGCACAATGGCTTTAACTTCATCAGTACACGGCGTTCGATCGTTCAGTATCGTTCGGCGAAACACAAAGCCTAGAAGAACCCTCACATAGCTGGTCTTACGCTATGGATTGATTTCATTCGTACATGTGTCATTCCGTTGAAGGACTTTGCTAACATCTCAGCGTTCATCTTCTCTCTTTCCTTGCGAGTCGTTTAGAGGAGTGCATCAAACTCTTTCTTCTCTCTCCTTCCTACCTTCTTGTCTTCTACTACTCGGGCTTTTCGTAAAACGTCGACGATTCCTCATATCGTCTGACCGAAAGGAAAAATGCCTAGATCAATGTGGTTTCTCCACACAGCGCAAAATTAGTTGGCGTCTTGGTTGCACACCATACCAATGCGTGTTTATCTGTGCTGACAGCATTGTGGGCTCTCTTTGGATATTGTTTCGGATCGGCAGAAACACAGCTTGGTAATCGAAACACCACTGCCTTATGCTCGCTTTCCAGCCAGACTTTATCCCATGTCTGTGCTATGCGGCACTGCCAAAATGAAACCCACTCTCTTTGCCGCTTTTTGGGCGTTCCACACCACTTCGTTCTCCTTCCCTTCTTGGACCTTTTGCTTGTTCTTGTACTTGTAGCCCCCC
>MU004476.1:0-67781 GCA_010405375.1 Lophiostoma macrostomum CBS 122681
ACTTATATAACCTAGTAGTATATATACTCCTTATAGAGCTATAGAGCTCTATAAGGATTTATCTTATCTTAATATAATTCTATACCCCTATTTCTTATACCTTAAGCTTTCTATCTACTTACCTCTCTTATAATAACTACTACTTATTTAGTAGAGAGTAGTAAAAAGCTAGATCTACTATAGTAGCTTTTTATTATTAATAACTATAGAATAGATAATCTATTTTTAGATTTACTACTTATAATTATATAAATCTAAAAGCTATATTACTAGAGCTACTATATAGTATACTTTAAAGTATTATATTTACCTACTTACCTTACCTATATATACTATCTATCTACTATAGCTATTTAATATAGAATTTTTTTTTCTTCTCTAAAGATACTATAGTAATACTATACTTAAAGCTATATAGTTTTTTAGCTAAAAGAAAGTTAATAAGAAGATTTTTCTCTCTATCTACTATAAAGTAAGAATATTAGTATTTACTAAAAAGAATATCTAAGCTATTTAGTATATTATAGGTCTTTACTCTATATATACTACTTTAGTACTTACTTAAATTAAGTAGAGAAAAAAGGTAAAAAAAAAGAATTCTTTTATAGTAGTAGAGGACTACTTATATAATTAGCTAAGAACTTCTTTTTAGATAAATAAGTATTATTAGCTATTTAATAAAATATACTTAAAGGTATATACTTTAGTTTCTAATTATATATAGAAGCTTAAGTAAGTATTAGAGTTTACTACTATAGAGCTATAAATTAAGGTATTACTTTTCTATAAATATAAGACCTATAAAATAGATAAAATAGTAAATAAATACTTACTTATAAAGGAGAGAGTCCTTACTACTACTAATACTACTAGATTAATAGAGAAAAAGAAGTAAAGGAAAGTAGCTAAGCTAGTAGCTAATTAATATAAGGGTTATTTAAATAGTAACTATAGGTCTAAACTTAAAGTTATAATATATAAGAAGGCTATTTTAAACTCTATAAAGATACTAGAAAAGTACTTCTATTTTTACTATATATTCTATACCTAGTAGTAAGATACTAGTACTTATATAGATAAGTTCTAGTAGCTAAAAAACTTATTAGTTAGTTATAGAATATAGGTCTTTAATTTCTACTTTAAAGATCTATTACTAGAGGAAGTAGTATACCTTAAAAAATTAACATAAGAACAAGCTATTAAATATAATTAAAATTATTTAATTTAAATAACTACTATGTAAGATATAGGTCGTTAAACTAAGCGAGTTGGACGGCAATCTCCTCCTCGGGTGGTGGCGCGGCTCGGCTGACGGCGATCTACTCTATTTTGCCTCCACGAACCACCGAAAATTAGCGATGCAGCACATTGTGGCCGGAATATATTTCGGGAGGTTGTAGACCCTATATCAATTTTTAATCGACTTTTCTTCGACAGCTCAGATCTGAACTCGATAACCTACTTACTAGAGGAGGGAACGATACTAATTCTCATTTAGAAAACCTTGAACGCTATAGAGAACACTCTTATACAGCCCTTTGCTGACCAAGCGAACCGACCCCTCGTGCTTCTGAAAGTAGCTTGCCCAGGCTGATACACTCTCCAAAGAGTGCCTGCGCACTTCATGCAACTGTCGTCCGGAACGCCTCGTAAACGGTGTTGTTCATTTCGCAAACTTTCTTCTGAAGACTCTCTCGACTCTTGAGAGTCGTGCTCAAGGCCTCGAGAATCACAATCGTCGAACGGCTTCGTGATGACCTTGCAAGCTGAAAGAAAGCGTCGATGATGTCTGATTGGGATCGGGTGACAGCGGCATCATCCGACCTTTTCTGCCAGGTCTTCACAAAGCAGAAGACAAGATCGACTTGGTGGGTTGGTGCTTCGTCCATCTCCGCAGTAGTTTTCATCAGCATGTCAATGACGGGATAGATTGGTTTGATCGTGGCTTCAGCCATCTCCTCGTCTTCGGCGTCAGCAAAAGCATCCGGAACTTACTTGACGTTCATGTCCCGAATAGTCCCCTGGCAGCCTCAGACAATCGAGCATCTTGCGGCATTGGTTTGGGGAGACGGCGTATTCGAGTCAGAGTTGGAGGTCGAGTTGAGTTCTTGTCTGAACCGCTTGCTTTGCTGGATGACTTAGCTGAGAGCAATTTAGCGGGTTTGTTTCTTGTGCTAGCAGTCGGTTTGAAGTCGGACGGCTCGAATGCTGACAGCTCGAATACTTCAGACGAATTGTATGAGATTTAAAACCGTTTCGCTCCTTATTCGCTTCCTGGTGATTTGGTGACTGGTGAAGGTGGCTGCGGCTCAGGTGAAATGACTTCGCGTGGAGTGACCTTTACACGTTTCCTTACAGATGGCTTAGATGTCTTTCGAACGGAGTCTGAGAATCTAGCAAGAGAAAATAAGTGAGCAGAGCTGCTTGTAGTACGATCCTTGCTGCTAACGGGTGCTCCGGTAGCTATAGCTGTCGTACTCTTCTTCCGATCCCACCCTAAGGGATTAGTAGAAAGATAGTGGTGTAAATAGGATGGCTTACCATACGATCCTCGCTGCTAGGTGATGCTCTCGCCGTCTTCGCTTTCGCCGATTGATTCTGGGCAAGTGGGAGATGTGGGATGTCCGTGCGTTCTTGGCTTTTCTTCACCAACCGCAGGTCTCTTGCATCATTAACATTAAGACAATAGATGCGAACACCCCTCCTATAGATCCAGACGGTCAGATTCTCGCAAACATGCGGTCAAACTCAAGAGCTCGGGAATCAAAGTCACATTCTCCATGCAGGGTCACCCCCACGGTCACACCCGAGGTCACATACGAAGGAGCTGATTTTTCGTAAGGAATACTCAAAACCTAGAAATCCGGCACCTAAAAGGCTTCATTGTGCTTTATTATACCATATAGTAATACCCATACAGCATATAGCAACATTTGACGAAGGTGCCTAGGATATTTTACACTAAACCATGCTCGTTTGTAGAAGCAACCTGGACTGTCACAAGTTAGATATTGTTTAGGACAAAGACTACTCAGAGCTTTTTGGAAGGGCTTATCACAAATGGCAATCTGCGACTTCAACGCCGAGAAAAGCTCGTCTTGGGGCTTGATGAGTTGGAACTGTTGCACCGAACCACCAAAGACTTGAAATGCACTTTCAGAGTTCTGGTGCAAAGGATAAGCTGACAGAGAGTCGTCATTCAGCTTCCAGAACTTCTGGACCTACGCTGTATCCCTTTTCTCGTTTTACACGGCTGCCCGAATTGGCAGCATTGCGCTCAGTCACGCCGACCTTGACAACCCCACTCATATCCCAACACTCAGGTTCGAGCACCTGCACTTCTTCGTGGTACCCAATTGTACGCCCGTCAAGATCGGGGTACATTTTACCTGAGTATACCTAGAGAAAAACGAGGGCAGAGCAAGAAGTTCACGTTGTTCCCGTGCTCGTCGCGCAATTCGCCTCTAGAGTGTGCTATGGCGCGGTGGATCCTGGCAGTCCACCGAAAGGCCTTCAATCAAGATCGTAACGTTTTCCCACTCACCTCCCTACCCACTTGTCCACTCATTCACAACCCTACTTACCCGGTCGCCTATTCACTCGCGCCTTTCAGCCAACAACCACGAATTCAGTGTGCAGTGGAAACAGTGCTCAACATGCCGGGACTAACACACATAAAATGCCTAACGTATACATCCGGCATAGGGAAAAAACCTATTTTCATCTCTGTACGTTCCATTGGTCGCCACCCACCACGTCCGCTCTACCAGGAGGCGGTAACGGGCCTGTTGAAAATGAACTGCATCAAGATGGACATGATCGGCCGGTTCACAATGTATAGTTTCCGGCGCAGATCTCTCATCGCAATGCGGCGCGCACACGGCCTTGAATTTTCACAGGACTTTGCCGGGCACGCCTTGTTTTCAGAGACCATTTACGAATACGACGAACAACCGCACGGAGAGGTCGATGTTATTGCTACGCATTTGAGCGATGAGCCCACTTCGAGGGCTGAGATCCGCATCCGAAGCTCCTGTAAAGCACTTCGTATCTATCACGCACGCGACGGCCAACCGACATTGTATGACGCAGTAGCTCGCAACGCTCATTGGCGTCAGGCAGCACATGATAACCGTCAGAACGTAGAATGGTTGCGGCACTTCCGGCATGCGCATTCGGATCTTAACAACATTCTCCGCATCTGCCTGTGTTGTGGGACCATGGACATGCAGGAAGGTGCCGAGAAGTTCTGTCTCGAACTACCGACTGTTGTCAGAGAGTTGCAAGTCAGGTTAGATGCTTGTGGAGGAGAAGAAATGGCAGCTCTGGTCGAGAATGACAATGGAGGCGAAGAAGAGGAAAAGGAAGTAGGGGATGAAGATGATGAAGATGACGACGATGATGAAGATGACGACGATGATGAAGGTGACGACGATGATGAAGGTGACGACGATGACGACGAAGAGGGAGTGGGGTACGAAGAGACTGGGGGAGGTGGAGAACACGGAGACGATGCTAACGGCAGGAAAGACAAGGCATGGGCATATGTCAACCGCCCACCGGAAGGGGTCCGACAACGAAGACGAAACTGAAGTCAGGGAAGGACCAGTTGAAGAAGCCGATGGTTAAGGTGTGGAATCCTCTTTGTGGAAGGACACTCATAATACGTCTCTTATGCTCACGCGACCCGAACTTTGAGAATACGGCTATATTATATCCCTAGCAAATAGCAAGATACCTCACTCCCTAATATCATGGTTTCTTGGTTCAACGTACGGGTGTAGTATGGGCTTGAATCATAGCCAGAACTAAGCCGATTGTATCTTCAAGTGTAATGTTTGTATTCTGGATTCACTCTGGACCGGGCCGGGCCACTGGACTCCTTTGCAACGTTTGATCCGCTTTCGTCGGCTGATGCACGTCCATCTGACAATTTGCGCTGACGTCGCCTGTGATTAGGTTGCGCATCTGCTGTCTTGATATGATAGAGAGTGGCGTCAAGATGTAGGGGATTCTGCATGTGGTTGTCTGTTCCTTAATGAGACACTGCAGTGCATCAGCTCACCAACTTGATCCACTTCACTCCATCCGCGACGCATTCCCCCACCGCAGATTTCTCGCATTGCAGCAGGATTCTAACGCTACAAAAATGGATGCCAGCACGACTACTGATAGGTTTTCAGGTCAGTACATGCGACAAGCTAGGACAGCGGCAAGAGGGTTGGCCCGGCTCTACGACATTATACTAGCCTGGCTATAAGAAACGTACTCATGACGGCTGATATCCGTTGGGCAGCATTTCGATAGAAGTCCCAGGCAAGAGGAAGGCCAATCCTGCAATAGATCGTTCCGAGAGCTTAGATCTCGGCACGATAGTCTACATACCAGAAAGCACAAGCCGCCAATGCTCTTTTCAGACCCTGAACGCCATGGGAGATGATCTTGTACATTTGAGCCCTCGGCCTACTGACCGAACCTGAACGCCGAGCTTGACACGGAATTGCGCAAATGCTATGAACGAAGTGGTATAAGCAGTTCAGGGACCTCTACAGCTTCGGCTTGACCTCTCGTGTAGGCGCGCTAGCTTCCTCGTTCAATGTCACGTTGCCGTTGGCGTTGCCTTCTCCGAAGAAGATGACTTCAACAGTCAGATCGTCCCTGGCCGAAGTCAGTCTCATACTTCGCGAGGTCGCATGGAAGGAATACCCACCTATAGCGTCGGGAGAATGGGCTCGGCAGGGTCAACAGCGCAGTCAACTGGTCAGTATCTTTGCCACCGAGCGCGTTTCTCACCAAGTGAGTGGCGGCGTTCTTGTCCTCGACGACAAAACGCTCATCTACTGAAGTCGTCGTGCCCCATTGCTGCTGTCGAATCGGGGTACGCTGACCAGTCTTGTCCGATGCAGTGCCTTTCTCCACCGGTAATGTTTTCTCGGAGGAAAACCAGCTCTTCAGCCATGACTGGGTCTGGGCGCTCTGGCCATTAGAACCACCCTGCGCGTCTAACCACTGACCTACTAGGCCAACAACCTCCTCATTGGTCAGCATCTCCCACAAGCCGTCAGTAGCCATGACGACAAAATCGCCCTTTTCGGGCTCCACTTTGGTCGTGGTGATGACGGGCTCTGCGGTAACGTATGGCGGGCTCTTCAGCAGAGATGGGGATGTCCGTGCAAAGTACGATTTCTTGAGGTCTTCCGTTGTTTTGGACGACCACTTGTAGTATGCATCGCCAAACGCTCGACTCGGCTCTAGGCCTCCCAGAATACGACCATTCTTGACGACGTTCGGCTCACCAGGGTGCTCTCGACGTAGGCGCTCAACCTCGCTTGCCGTGGCCCCGGTCTGGTCAGCAGAAAGTGGAGTAGCCGTCCACTTTCCATTCGGTCCACGACGTCCAAGGATGGCGCGCGAGTCTCCCGTGCAGGCAACCCTCAAGAGCTTTGATCTGCTGTCGTAGAAAGACAGTAGTGCGCACGAGCCGGAGAGAGCTGGTGCCAAAAGCTCGGCTGCTGCGTTCTTCGATTGGGCCTTCTTCACTTTGGCTACCGACTCGTGGACAATCTCGTGGTCCAGGCGCAAGAAGCCGGTCTTGATTGCCCTGTCAATGGACTCAGGTGTAGGGAAGAGCGCAGCCGGATCTTCGAGTGCGGACTTGTAGGTAGTGTTCAGCTCGCGGGCAACGAATGATATGAGCGTCTGGCGTAGTTTTGCAGACGTGACCCAACCGCTAGAGCGGGTTAGCAAGCATGGTTGCGACGAGTTCCTGGAATTACCTGTGTCCGTCGAAGACGCCCCAGAACATCCAATCGCTTGCTGATGCGCCGCTGTCCGTTACTGCTAGATTCTGGGGGACCTCAATGATCTTCTCAGCATGGTCGTCTTCGATTGGATCGTTCGAGGGTACTGGGTTTAGTCTTAGCAAGCAGGTCCTCAGTGTCAATGCCGGGGCAACCTACTCTGAACGACGTCATAACGGACGACACCCTGACCCCTTCCCACTAGCCACGACTCTTCATTCTTCCTCAGCTTCTGGGTAGCCTGGTCCGGTGTGAGCATCTCCAGCACCTTGCGACCTTGGTCATCCGTCTCCTTGGACAAGGGCCCGTCCCCGCTTATGGTTCCCGTGTAGAGCGAGCCGACCAGGTCGATTACAAGGGCGGGGCGGGTCCTTTCGGTGTTTTGCGAAGCAGCGCTATAGCTTCTGGCCTGGTCCGCGGTCGAAGGGGAGGTCACTCCGGGGACAGAGCCTCGGTAGGCGTAGAAGGCACCTGAGGCGACAGCGGCAGCAACCAGGGCACCGGTATACGTGCGCAGCTGCATCGACGAGGTGAGGAGGGTCGAGGAAGACGCGCGCGCCCGAGAGGACAATTGCCTGTGCGCTAGAGCATAGCTGGACGGGACGCAGGCAACGGTGCGGCTCCGGGCAAACTTGCGCAGGACAGGACGACGGGCGAATCGAAGGGCTTGCACGGCGGCCCGACGCATTTGAAGAAGCCTGCGACGGCGGACGAGGGCAGCGACGGGTGAGAAGACGGACGCAAAGGAGCGCTGGACGCCGGTTTGGTGATGGTGTCTGGTACGGACCGCGGAATGTCTGCGGGTGAAGGGGCCCGTGCATTCACGTCAAATGCACGGACCTCTTCACCCAATGACGATTAGCGGGAATCAAACTGCGCTTGCCAGATTCAATATTCTTTAATCCAGTCCACCGCAACCCACAAACACAGAAAGCTACTCAGATGAGCTTCACCTGGCCCCCTTAGATCACCTCTCACAAGTGCTGTTTCGCTGTCTGTTGCTCGCTGAGCCGGAAAACTCTCCAGTACTCCAGTGGTGACGCCATATTGTAGAAATCACCCAAACCGCACAGCATGTCGTCGCGTGCCTTACGGCGGGCCCAGAAGGAGCTCGAGGAGCGGCAACGGCTGGAGAGCCTCGCGCAATCGGATGAAGAGAACGAGTCCGAGGAGGAGGCTGCGCCTGCTCCAAAGCCCAAGGCAAGCTTATTTGCCATGCTGGGTGACGCTGGCGAGGTGGAAGAAGAAGACGATGACGACGACGAGATCGATCATCAAGAGGTAGCTTCGTCGAGTGGTGTTGATAAAATCGAAACTACTACACCTGCACCCAGGCCTTCCAAGAAGAGCAAGAAGAAGAAAAAGAAGGGCAAAGGGAAAGGAAAACCGGCCGAGACCCAGGATTCGACACTGCCATCTCAGGCGCAGTCAGACATGGACGAGATAGACCGTGCTCTTCTGGCGCTGAACCTGAGTTCACAGATCCGAGGCACCCAAGCCACCGAAAATGTAGCTCTAGCCAACAATGAAGAGTTACGACAGCTGTACTCAGTCCTCGCCGTAGACACGCAGCATCTGCAATCTGCAAATGAGATGCGCAAGCTGTTTGGGCGTGCTGCTGTTCAAGACAACGACAATGCGCACGAAAGAGCTAGACAGGCTCCCGGCCCGGGACAGCGGACAACACGCACAGGCCCTTCACGGGGATTACGCCGAAATGTCTTTGTGAAAGCCAAAGACGAATGGCCACAGACTAGTCTGGGAGGACTGGGCATGGAGAAGGTGGAGCAGCGGAGCGATGGGTCGGTGGAATATCGTTATGTCCATAGCAGAATTTACCAGGAAGTTCAAAATGAATTTGAGAGGTGCGTGGCTTCGATGGACCCGGAGCAGATAGTTCATTTGAATCGAGAACACGGCAAGTAACCTTCAATCAGCATGCTCTGCTTGCTCATGCTAACCCAACTTCAGCCTATCACATCTCTACTCTTCTACAGGTCTCCGAGATAGCGAAACAACAACGCGACTATGCCACTGCCGGAGACATGCTCGAACGAGCACTGTTCGCTTTTGGGAGGGCCTCCAATTCGACTTTTATCAGCCATCTCGCAGAAGGCAAAGCCCGTCTGGACTTCCGCCGACCAGAGAACCGCGAGTTTTGGCTCGCAGGATGGAGGTATATCGCTACACTTGGGATCCGCGCGACCTGGCGCACCGCTTTTGAATGGGCCAAACTACTCCTAAGCCTGGCTCCAGAGGAAGATCCATACTGTCTGCGCCTATCAATCGACCAGTTGGCTTTGCGAGGTCGAGAACCACAGACTTTGATCAATTTGATTGACTCAGACCATCTACAGAGGGCGTGGAAGATACCGCCGAATCTAGCATTCTCCGTTGCGCTGGCACACGATCGCCTGAAGAATCCAAAGAAGGCGCGATCAATCTTGCAGTTAGCCATCAAAGAGTACCCATGGATAGCCGCCAGACTCTGCAAAGAGCTAGAGATATCCCCCATTCCCAAGTCTGTTTGGGGTAAGGAGCCCGTACTCGACTATCACGAAATTTTGTGCCAATTATATGTCCCGAAAGCCAAGGATCTCTGGAACACGCCTGAAGCCACCGCTCTGCTGGTAGAAGTCTTGTATTCCATCGAAGAGCCGCTCGGCGCTGGGGAAGCGCCCTACTGGCTCGCACGGGTTGACGAACTCAGCCTTGCTCGTCATATAATATTGTTGGATGACAAGCCATTGCTGAGTCTCCTCGACAACAAAGTGAAGTCGAAGTTCACGTCTGTCTCAGACCCACTGCCTCCGGAAGACAGCATATCGTCATACAGCCTGAGCGATCTCGCAGCCGCTCACCGCCCCGCTCTAGACGAGACACAACTGCTCACCGACCTAGAGCGTATGCGAATATACTTTTCTAATATTGAGCTGGGTGGCAACATCAACGAGAACACGACGCAGGAGGATATCATACAGATGCTGCGGGAGGCAGGGACTTCCATGGACGAATTTAGAAGGAACACGGAGCGTGTGCAGGTCTTGCGAGCTCAGTTGCGGCGGTTAGGTCTCCAGGTCATCTTTGATGGCGAGGCGGACGCTGCGGCTGAGAGGGAGGGACAGCGAGACAACCAAGACACGGCGTCAGATTCTGATGCCTGATCGGTTGGTATTGCTGGCCTTCAGCAGAGCGACATGAGCCTTCAAGCATTTGTACCGGGGATCGTGTCTGACACCACTCTTCAAAACGATTGTTCAGGGAGGGAACGGTCTCTGATAGCGACCAAGCATTAGTGTAGGATAGCAAGGCGCATCCTTGAAGTCACAACTGCAATGCCAAAACGCGCGCTAAACCCGAAGGTTAATCCCGGTCAGTGCCAAGCCGTTGTTGACGTAGGTAGCGGCCAGACCCACCATCAGCCACAGCCATTCCGGTATTTAGTTCTCTGTTATCCAACGACCGCTCTGGGCATTGTACTCACGACATCTTTCAGGCTGCTTATAGGCATGAGCGGCATACGCGCGAGAGTTGCCTCGCGGCTAAGGAGCTCTTCGCAGTCAACCAAACTCGCCACCAATCCACCCCTCCCCAATGATACAGGTATGTGACCAGTGAAGCTCTGTTCGGTCTCGATGGCTTCAACACGAGCGACACGCCCATCAGGGGCCCGTACTTGGCTGAGGATCTTCCAGCATTCAATCCTGACCTCGCCAAATGCGCGTCCAGCGTCCTGTTCCGCTCGCCGATACTCTCCGCAGAAAATAGACCAATCTATATTCTCAACGCCGCTGCTCTCCCCGACTCTCGTGAGAATGACTTTGACGCGCTCTTGCCGTATGTGCTCGCACGACTGCCCGAAGAAGACGACCTGGTAAAAGGCTACGAGTACGAGGTGGTCCTCTTCGCTGGGGACTCGGATGGCTCAGCGACCAACAAGAAGCACCGCCCGGGCTGGGGCTGGTTCCTGCAAGCGTACCATGTGCTCTCGAGGGCGATGCGCAAGCGATTGCAGAAGCTGTACATTGTGCACGAAAAGGCATGGGTTAGGATACTTGCCGAAATCTTCTCCACAATCGTCAGCCCCAAGTTCCGGCGGAAGATTGTTCATGGTAGGCTGCATGACATGATCGTGTGACGACATGCCGCTGACGACAAGACAGCTTCAACAATGAGCAACCTGGCGCTGCATTTGCCCATTGAAGACCTGCTTATCCCTCCATCGACGTACCTGTATGACCGCCGTGTGTCCGACGACATCTACGCACCGTATGCCAGCGGCCGCCGAGCATTTGGAGCCCGTCAGCCATTCCCCGCTGGCAAAACAGGTAGTACGCGCCTTCCGCGCGTCTTACGCGAGACGACCAATTTCCTATTGCTCGAGCAAAACATTGTGGCTGAGGGTCTTTTCAGGGTGCCGCCCCATGCGAAACTGAAGGAGTGCTTGAAGGAGGCATACGATAGGGGTCAGAAGTACATTGTTTGGAAAGACAATGGAGTCGCGCTGGAGCTGCCCGAATACCCGCGAGCCGAACACCAGGACGAGATCATTGCAGAGCTGGACCCGAGAGATGCGTACAGCGTCTATATGGCCGCTGGTCTGATCAAGTCGTGGTACGCGGATTTACGCCAGCCCATATTCCCCCAGGGTTGCTATCACGATCTGAAGAGACTATATGGCGACCCACAGGATCCTCCCGACCTCGAGAGGTTGACTGACTTGCTCTCGCCATCGTCCGAGTGGTCGTTCCTCTCTGGGACATCCCGCATCATCCTCACCAGGCATTTGCTGCCATTGCTCAGTGCGGTGACCGCTCGTCAAGAACAAAACAAGATGACCTCGGAGAATGTTGCTGTTTGTTTTGCGCCCACTTTGCTGTGCGGCCCTGACCAATTGGAGGATGCCAAGATGTCCTCGATCATCCGGCGGATACTCAAAGAAGCTACAGATCTCTGGACAGAAGGGCTACGGACCGCGTGTAAAGTAGAGGAGCACGCATTCGAAGACGAACTTCGCCTGCCTACTGATGCTGCGGAATGGGACGATCCAATCGAAGGTAATAGAGCACGCGCGGGAACGCATACGGAAGACGAAAATCAGATAACTGGCATAATTCTCCAGGACAACGAGAAGCCTCTCGAGCAGCCTCCCCCTCTGCCCCCACGTTCGAGCAAGCCGCAGCCACGCTCGGCGTCTGGTCAGTCGCCTAGCGACACCTTGACAAAGCGAAAGCCAGCTCCGCCACTCCAAGTACCTCCGCGCTACTCTACCGTCATGTCGGACGGCCATGACGATGTTTCGGAGTCACCATCAAGTTACGCAGCAGTGGCGGACGGATTCGCGCCACCTCGTCAGACCCAGTGGGACCTGCCCGAAGAAAAGACTACCGGTACGAACCGCTCTGGCGATTCTCATCATTCACCTCCTCAAATTGCCCTACCAAAAAGGAAAGCCCTGACAGCAGAGCAGATCGATAATGCTGAGACCGCTGTAGCACAAGTGCGTGCACGGGGCCTCTCGGGTCACGGTCAGGCATTGCTAGGGCTAGCGAAACTTCCTACAAGCGATTTTCCCAAGCCCAAAACTATCCCATCCTCTAGGGAATCTTCGGAAACGAGTCTCCCTGTCGCCCCGGTCGCGCCTGTAATCCCTCCGCCTGCTCTTTCCTCAATCCTCACGTTTCCTGAGTCCAGCGAGCGACAGACCGAGGGTGGCTTTCGCCGACCTTCGTGGGCTGCATCAGCAAACAGAGCGCCGCAGATTGCGTCGCTTGCACGGCCTGTCTTCCCTACCAACACACCCACGAATAGACCTGCTTCAAAATCGACGTCGCTTCCGGTGCCGGGGCCCAAGCCACGGACGCCATCCCCTAGTCTGCTCGAACGGATGCCTTCGTTCGAAACGTCCAAGGCGTCGCCTTCTCTGGCACCACCAGCAAACCCGCGTAGATTGAACATGAAGAAGGCATCTGTAGACGATCTTCGGAGACTTTACGAGGAGAGGACAAGTACAGCAAAGGCATTGGTGGAGGCGACCAAGTGGTAGTTTGATTTTTTTCCTGGCATTACGAGCGATCTATTGGCTGGCATGGATGGCGTTTTAGCTGAGCGGATACCCCGTCTATATTTTGCGATAATGCTTGATTTCTGGACATAGATACGTAGGTAGCACCTATTTACGGGACCTCCACAATTGGTGGGACCGAGCTTCAATATCCCTTAGTGAGGAGAGCGTGTCTGACTGGTTGAGATTCTAGAAAAATGCCAACAGTTTCTAGGCCCTACACGTGAATGAGTCTCATCCTAGAAAGCATGGAGAGCTCTGTAGAGAGGTCATTAAAATCCTTCATCGTTCTGTAAACTTCCATATGTAGAACATCATGACACTTGTTGGTGGGTAGTGTCCAGAATGCGGGGTGTCTATTACAGCTCTTGAGGGTGGATGTTGTGATGCGGAGGACTCGGGCATCATATTAGGGATTCGTCAGTAGACGACAGCCAACCGCACTCCGCAAAAATTACCTGCTTAGGCAGGCAGGTGGCCGAGCGTGAGTGAACCCGCGTGGGGTAAAGAAAGCTCCGCTGTTGCGGTCCGAAGTTCGGCTGCACGTCAGATCCGAATATTCTTCGCCGGACCCTCCCAAGGCTCTTCTCTGAGTCTTACACAACCACCAGATTTTGTATAATGTCAACATTCGGCAATCATTTCAGGGTCACAACGTAAGGCTCTTCTTTGTAACCTTCGATGTAGAGCCATTGACTCACTCCCTTCTAGCTACGGAGAATCACACTGCCTGTCTGTAGGATGTATCGTCGACGGTGTTCCGCCGGGTATGGCCCTTACAGAAGATGACATCCAACCGCAAATGACGCGGCGGCGTCCGGGGCAGTCTGCGATCACAACTCCTCGCAATGAGAAAGACAGAGTGGAGATACAATCTGGAACAGAGTTTGGCATTACGCTAGGCACACCGATTGGCCTCAAGGTCATGAACGAGAACCAGCGCAAACAGGACTACGGTAACCAGACAATGGACTTGTATCCGCGACCTAGCCATGCGGACTGGACATACCTCGAGAAGTACGGAGTGAAGGCAAGCTCCGGTGGGGGCAGGAGCAGTGCCCGAGAAACAATAGGTGAGTCACTGATCAGTAGCATGGTCATTTTCCATACTGATACCCGAGCAGGGCGAGTTGCAGCTGGTGCCATCGCTGAAAAGTACCTGCGAGAGGCCTTTGGAGTTGAGATTGTGGCCTTCACGACCTCCATTGGCAACGAGTTCCTCTTCCCCCCAAGCGCAACGCATCCCACATGCGCGACAAATCCCGAGTTTCTCAAACTCATCGAGAGCATCGATCGCAAGGCGGTAGACTCGTTCCTTCCCGTGCGCGCACCCAACCAAGAGGTCAGCGACCGCATGGAGAAGTTGGTGGCAGACTTCAGAGACCGGCAGGACAGCATAGGAGGGACAGTGACATGCGTAATACGGAATTGTCCCACCGGGCTCGGGGAACCATGTTTCGACAAACTGGAGGCAACACTGGCGCACGCGATGCTCAGCATCCCAGCGACGAAAGGGTTCGAGATTGGTTCAGGGTTCGGGGGCTGTCAAGTGCCTGGATCCATACACAACGACCCCTTCATCAAGGCACCTGCCGTTCCCGCAGGCCAGAACGGATTGCATGCGTCCGTGCGACTACCCCGCCTCACGACAAAAACCAACAACTCTGGCGGTATTCAAGGCGGCATCTCCAATGGAGCGCCCATCTATTTCACTGTCGGCTTCAAGCCGCCCGCTACCATCGGGCAGGCCCAGAATACGACCACCTACGACGAGACGGAGGGCGTGCTCGAGGCCAAGGGCAGGCACGACCCGTGCGTGGTCCCCCGCGCGGTGCCCATTGTTGAGTCCATGGCAGCCTTAGTCATCATCGACGCGCTTCTGGCGCAAAAGGCACGAGAGTCGGCGCGAAGCCTGCTCCCTCCGCTGAAGGGGGTAATTCCTGTGCACCAGACGCAGCAATAGCCGGATTCTACAGGTACGGCAGACGTGGCTTGGGAGTGTGGGTGGCGTAAACGTGGCGTAAGGAATAAAAGCGAAGCCGGGCAGCATTTTCTCGAGACGATTTACTGTATAGAAGCATAGTTCAGGGTGTACAACGGCGTCTATGGGCAATGTCGTACACAATGCACTCGTCAGCCATCTGCTGTCATAGCAATCGTGGGGCATGTGCCATACATTGACAGTCCAACAATTGCTTTCCTCTTCATTGCCGTGGGGTCACTGTTCCGGAATGGTGAAATTGTCGGCTCCTGCAAGCTTCCGAGGTTCGCCCCTTTGCTCGCCGGTCATCATGCCAAAGACTTCGACGTCATAATTAATCGATGAAGAGGACGGCGAGAGACTGCAATTGCATCTGTCATCCGTCCCTCCTATCGAGCATGAGGAGGCCCTTGATCGTGTTGTCCGTCCCAGCCAGCTAACACCCGCCCGAACACAAGCATGGCCCGCGGTCAGACCATAAAGACCGACGACGACGGCCAGTCTTCGGGAGCTGGCGAGACCAAGGCCAACAAGCGAAGATGTGTGCAGTCGGCGTGCGTGCCTTGTCGGAAGAGGAAGTCTAAGGTAAGTCGACGTCGTGTTGGAGCAGTCGTCGCTCCGCGAACGTGGCCCATGTCGCGGCCCAGCTCTGCATTTGATCCCTCCACCTGCTGACAAGTCATCCGTGTTGCAGTGCGATGGAGGGACGCCCTTCTGTGCAACTTGCACGGCTGTCTACAAGACCGAATGCCACTACGACGAGGCCAGCGAAGGCCGTCGCAGTAAGCCGACGGCCATCAAGCGCGAGAACCCGGGCACGCCAGATGCCAACGACAATGCCGAATTCCTGCTCAAGTCGATACGCAGCCTGCCCGAGCCCGACGTCGCTGAGCTGGTCCAGCACATTCGCAAGGACCCGCGCTTCGACATTGGCGGGCTCGCCGACGCGTGGCGCAAAAACGTGCATCTGCCCTTCAGCACCGTGTCTGACAATGCCTCGCTCGAGAGCGACCTGACGGTGGTGCTGGGGAAGCCGTCCATGACCCAGACGGGCGAGTCGCGCTTATTCGGACACACTTCACATCTGGGACTCGTTCCGGAAGACGAGAACTACACAGCATCCGGGCCCCGGAAGCCGCTCGAGGAGTACAACAAGGGCACGTGGACGGCAGTGACCGACGACGTCGCTTTTGTGGAGCGGCTGCTGAATCTGTACTTTCAGTGGTCGCACCCCTTCTATGTCATCTTCTCCCGCGAGTGCTTCTACAGGGATTTTCACGGTGGGCGTCAAAAGTACTGTAGTTCGCTGTTGGTGAACGCCATCCTTGCATATGCTTGCCACTTTACCGACGAGCCCGCAGGCCGCACCGATCCAGAGAACTTCCGCACTGCCGGCGACCACTTCTTCGCAGAAGCAAGACGGCTGCTGTACGAAGATGAGACGCCCTCGCTCACCACCACCCAGGCGCTCTGCGTCATGGCCATGCGCGAGCCGTCTGCTGGGCGTGACAGCTCAGGCTTCATGTACATCGGCCGGTGCATGCGGATGGTTGTAGAACTAGGCCTACACCTGAACACCACTGCGTCGCCAGCTCGCACATTTACGCCTTCGGAGGTGGAAGTGCGAAAAGTCACGTTCTGGGGCTGCTTCGTGGTTGATACGTAAGAAACGGCTTCCGCGCCGTATTGGAAACCTTGCTGATCTCCATGCAGAATATGGTCCTTGTGTGTAGGACGTATATCGCAGCTTCCACGCTCAGCTATCACCCTCGAAAAGCCCATTCTCGAGGAGTCATCAGGGGTCTCCTACGGCCACAATGCTTACCAGCTCGCACCTAGAACGGTCACAAGCCGCATGTTTCTTCAGGAGTTCAGCACATTGTCAGAGCTTGTCAATGATACCAACTTCATGTACTATGCACCGAAAGAAAGACTTACCAGTCCACGTCTGCTCGAGCATTACAGCAGGTACCAGAACTGGTACAAGAACTTGCCGCCACCTCTTGGTCTACCAGATCATATCGAACTGCGCCCGTTGCCTCATATCGTGGTACTCCAGTATGTTATCTACCCCTCCGTGCCCTTCACGGCTAATCGGAACCAGTATGCTATACTTCACCGTCATCCTGCACCTCTTCCGGCCTATGCTCAAAGTAGATCTGCTACACTCTGACGTTCGACCCCGAGATATCTGCATTGAAAGCGCTAACAAAGTCACGGACCTGCTACGCGTGTATCGACGACATTACGACATGCGGGCTTGCCAACTTGTTCTGACGCATATTCTCCTTTCAGTCAGCACCGTTCATCTCCTCTACTCCCAAGATTACGAGACCAGTTCTTCCAACTTAGTAGAGACCCTCCAGGCGCTCGAAGATCTGTCTATATGCCACTACTTCGGCGCCCGCTCCTTCAAGATCGTGCACTCCCTCGCCTCGACATGGAACTTGCCGTGGCCCGAGAAACTGAAGCTCAGCAAGCTCATTCCCAAAGACGACGATGCACCCATCGCTTCTCCAGTAACCGACAACTTCTTCCGTACCCAGTCGACGCCTGCCGCACATGAAGCTATGTCCAACGGTTTTCACCACCCAACTGACAGCCCGGCGTTCCAGTCGCGGCGCGAATCGCTTTCCATGTTCGCAAACGTAGATCCACCGAACGTGCCTTCGGGTACGGAACCCATCGCGATGGCTGGGCACCATCCGCATCCGCTGGCGAACCACTCTACTTCAACGCCTCTCCCCTTCAATACGTCGGCCGCACCAAACGCGCCTACGCCGTCTCACGCACATCGACCGGCCGAGCCCGCAGATACGCTCTTCTGGACACCGATGCCCGGCTTCGGCGTCCCGATCCTCCACCGCAATCCCCAAGTGAGTCCCATGGACTTGAACAACATGCTCAGGCACGTGGACGACTGGGATCGGTTTAGTCGGGATGGGTTTAAGATGAGTGAGAGTTGGGGCACGCAAGACATTGGATTCCAGGGGACGGGACCTGGGTTCGCAGGTATGGGGCACGGGGGTGGGGATGGGGAGATGGCGCCTAGTGGGCTGGGGTTTGAGACTAGCCATTCGCAGTGGTGGAGTGGGCATGGGGAGTCGGGTGGGCAGTAGGATGGCGACAAGGATTCTGTAAGAGAAGGATTGCAAGGTTGGTGGTGAGATGGGGAAAGAGAGGGAACTGGAACTGGGAACTGGAAAAGGAAAAGGAAAGAGAAAGAAGTGCGCCTGGTGGACAAAGAAAAGCATGGAAGATGATCCGGGTCTTGTCATGGATATACCAGGACCCATAACTTCGAAAAAATCGGAGGCGTCACGCATTACAACAGGTCGGTGCACGGTGCTTGCGGGCTTTGGGTCAAATATACACGGAGCTATGGGCGGTGCGGAGGGTGGGTGGATGGTGTGAGGTGTGCTGTCACTTCTGCTATACCCCCTCTTGTCTGGACTCTTTTCTTTGGGTTAAGTGCTCTTCTAATGGAGTTGTTTTTGAAGCATACACGGCGTGGCATACTAGCATATATGGTGCACAAAGGTCGGAGTGAATGAATTTAGTCATCAATACTGGGCACTGAGAGCATGAAAAGCCTGCCTTTCCCTTCAGTGCATTGAAGCGCGGGTAGTGGCGTATGGGTCTTTCCTGCCGTTGTAGTAACTCAACTTCCTTGGTCAATCAACATCGAGAAGAGAATCTACGCATCGAAGGATCCCACGCGTGATCCCTGGCTTGAAAAATCCCCAGAATCCTGACATTTCATGGTACCCGCTCGCCCGCCATACCACGTCTTCACCCTAAGCCGGGTTGCTGCAACAGAATTGGTACTGAATCTTCTAGCTGGACTCACGACTTTCGAGCGAGCAAGCCTTGTTTTTTGTGAGGCTGGGCATGTACGTACCGTCAGCCTTCCAAGCATCTCGTGGCTGAACTCGATGCGAGCCGCATGCAGCGTGGCAGCACTGGCCCCAAGCAGACACCTATCCACATCGCGTTACTCTAGGACCAACATACCGGCTTCAACTGGTGCAGGAGAGACGTCGATACCCGGAAAAAGATGACCATTCCCCACACTCGCTTCACCTGCCGGCGAAGTCTCTTGCACGTGCCTGGTTGTCGGCAAACCTGCCGTCTCCAGCTCCCGACGCCAAGCAGGCTTCCCGAAGAAGGTAAGCCGGAGTCAAATTGATGGATGCAGCCTCAACACCTCAGTCATCGTCATCTCAAATTCCCTTGCTAGGAGTCAGGCTCGCGCCTGCCCTGCGTTGCTCTATTCCGAAAGAAGTCCAGCGAGCGCATTGGACATGACTTTAGACCTACTCGAAGCCAATGCGGGCCTGAAGCGAGCTTGCTTAATGCGTACGGGGTAGCGTGGTATGGGGCATGCTGGGGTTGAGGCTGGGGAAAAGGCCTCTGCAAGACCAAATGCATTGGAGCATGGATCGGAGTTGCAAACCGAGGTGCGGAGATGCGATCAGTATATAAAAGGTCCCGCTCCCGTGGCAGTGGATATTGGATAACCGTCTTCCATGGTACAGCGATCCAGTAATAACCAACTCTTTTGACGTGCCTTGAGGCGTCTTTGCCATTAATTCTCGACCTTCCAATAGTCCCTCTACTTCCTACCCATCGATCGGAATCTTCGCTCGCTATGGCGCGTAAATACCTCGGCGGCTCTGGTGAGCGACTCACCGTGTGGATTAGCGTGGCAGCCTCAATCGTCCTCGTCTTCTACGGCTACGACCAAGGTACGAGGGAAATTCTACCCCCAAAGGTTACAGAGGAGAGAAGTTGACAACGTGTACTCAGGCGTTTTTGGAAATGTGATCATCAATGAGAATTTCCTTCATACGTTCGGCTACCCTTCGGCGGACATGCAAGGTGTCATGACGAGCATCTACAACATTGGGTAGGTCTCGCTAGAAGTGCGACCGATGATATCAACGTCGTATTGACAAGTGTAGTTGCTTCATTGGGGCAATGTCAACCGTTTGGACTGGAGACATACTTGGTCGCCCACGGCAAATCCTGCTTGGTTCAACGGTCATTGCAATCGGAGCTATCATTCAGACCGCTAGCTGGACTGTTGCGCAGATGATGGTGGGCAGAATTGTAGCAGGTCTTGGGACTGGTATGAACACAGGTATGTGATCATTGAGCCTAGCAGTGTCCCCAGCAACGCTGACCTGGACTTTACAGCGACTGCCGGAGTTTGGCAAGCAGAGACCAGCAAGATGAGAAGCCGCGGCAAACTCGTCATTATTCAGATGGGTATGTCCAATTTCATCGACCCTCCAGCCAGAATCTGACAAAGACAGCCAATTGCATCACCGGTTTCTCAATCTCCAACTGGCTTACCTTGGGCTTCTCTTTTGCCCCTCGCGATGTAGCATGGCGATTTCCACTGGCTTTCCAGATCTTCTTCACGCTCTGCATCTACGCTTTATGCCCGTTCCTCCCGGACTCGCCCCGTCTCCTCATCCGAAAAGGGAAGTATGAGGAAGCATACGAAGTCCTTGCTGCGCTCGAAGGTCATGGAGCTACGCCTGACTCACCGTCCGTCCACGCACAGTTTAATATTATCAAGGATATCTTGGATAGGGAGCACATGAACACGTACTCGTGGTGGCAGCTGATTAGTGGTCGTGGGCCTGCTGGTGTCCTCCGCCGTATGTGTTTGGGAGCATGGATGCAGGCGATGAATCAGATTTCGGGTAAAATACACTGCATTCATATGCTAACATACTGTTCATTTCTGACAATGCTCTAGGAATCAATGTCACCAGCTACTACATGAGCTACATTTTTATCAACGCACTCGGCATCTCCGAACTGCTCTCTCGCATCCTCGCTGCTGCTGGCTCCGTAGACTACTTGATCTTCGCATGCTTAGCCTACTTCGTCATTGAAAGATACGGTCGGCGCAAGGTCATGATGGTGTCGGCTGCGGCATGCTCCATCTGCTGGATTGTGATCTCGATTGCGCTCGGGCTCTCCGCACATGGTGCCGACTCGTATAAGATGGGAATCCTTGCAGTATCATTCTTCTTCATCTTTTTCGCTAGTTTCGGAATGGGGGTGCTGGGAGTTCCATGGCTTTACCCCACTGAGATCAATGCTCTGGAGATGAGGACTAAGGGTGCATCATTGGGTATGTCAACGAATTATCTGAGACTAGACGACAGCTAAGGGAAATCAGCAATGGCTACCAACTGGATCTGCAATTATGCTGTCGTGCAGGTCACGCTTCCCGGTATTAACAACCTTGGCTGGAAGTTCTGGATTATTTGGGCTGTCATCTGCTTCGCTTTCATCCCCATCACGTATCTCTTCTATCCCGAGACAGCGAACAGGTATGCCTCCGTTCACTATTGCGCGGCGGCTCGTCTGATTAGTGCTATAGGACTCTGGAGGATATTGACCGCTTCTTCGAGACTAGCCCCGGAATCTTGGTTCATCGCAACAAACTCGCCGTGCAGCTTCCGAGGCCGACTGAGTTCGTTGAGGCTGATGAACGCATCGCCAATGCGGAAGCGGAACGGAATGAGAAGAGAGGGCCGGGTAGCGTGGCTAGCGAGCATGTCGAGACTAAGGAAACTGTCTAGGAGCACAACTTTACTGCAACAATGGTGAAGCATTGGAGGCACTGGAAGTACCAACACAAAACCATGTTTTCCGTCCGTCGAAGAGCGGATCTGCTTTGACGACATTAGTCCGCATAGAGTTCAGCTCCTGTACAAAGTTTGAGTTGTATTGGTATCTATCAAGATTCATGACAGCAATCAGGCGATTCTATCTCGACATTCGTCTAAATCATAGTCACATCTTTGAACCTACCGATAGTTCAGCTTATTCCCGAGCTCTAGGTTTCCAAGCTGACGCTATCATCTCTGGACCATGTCAGATACGACTAGGGCTACCCCGCATGCATGACCCCCAGGCGTCCCAGGTTTGTACATCCTCGGTGCGGGGCGGCCGCTAGCTCCTGAGATGACTGCGAAGATATGCCATACTGTCATCTATCCGCTCATGCTGGCAACATGTCGTCGTTAGTGACCGTCCCTTTTTCGAACATAGCTATTACGCTTTATATACTAGGTTTCTGTCTCATCATCTTACGCAGATGGTTCTTCGATCGACCAAATTTGCCTCTAGGAAGTAGACTACCCGCAGGACCACCAGGTATCGTCTCCTACACTACAAACCACTGTGTTCTACATCGGCTGACCAGCCTAGGGAAGCCACTCATCGGTAATCTTCTCGACATCCCGCCCAAGCACTCCTGGATCAAATTCAAGCAATGGGCCGACCAGTACGGTCCCATCTTCCGCCTCAACATCGCCGGACGCAATCACTATGTCGTCTCCACTGAAAAGATCGCGAACGATCTACTCCGAAGTCGCGGCATGATTTACTCGGGCAGGGAGCAGTTGCCGTCGGCTGCGGTCCTGCTTTCTGATAATCTCCGACCGCTGTTTCTGCCTCATGGCGGTATGATTTCTTTGCTTTAACGGTTGGAGGAAGAGATGCTGATGAGTCACAGAGCTGTGGAGACGGGGCAGGAAGTTGATGCATCATCTCACGATGCAGTCTGCGGCGACTAGCTATCAGCCAAGTCAAACTCTGGAATCGGCAAGGTTGGTGCATAATTTGATTCGAGAGCCGGAGAAGTATGAGATGTGGCTTGAGCTCTACTCTTCTGGTATCATTTTCCGACTCGCTTTTGGTGAGGCGATTGAGAGTGATGATGAAGGGCTAAAGAGAATACAGAACGTGGTACGCACCTCCAGTTGTCTTTGATGTATGTGAAGCAAAGAGCGACTGACGCATCATAGGTACATACAGTGGAGCGCGTTGCTTCCCCAGGAGCTTACCTTGTCGATACGTTTCCGTTCTTGATGAAACTGCCAACGTCCCTGGCTCCCTTCAAGCGCGAACTCAAGACGCTACATAGTATCGAACTAAAGCTGTTTCGAGAATTGTTGGAGAACGTACGTGAGAGAATGCAGAGTGGCAAGGCCCCGCCATGCTGGGAACGAAGTTTCATTGAGGAGAAAGACAAACTTGGCCTCTTGGACGATGAGGGTGCGTATGTCATTGGTACCTTGTACGAAGCTGGAAGCTCAACGACGGCCGCCGCGATGATGAGTGTCATTCTCGCGCTTGTTCATTACCCGACGTGGCAGACGAAGTTGCAGCAAGAGGTTGATGATGTTGTAGGCGACAGCAGAATGCCTGTGTTTGAAGACATTGAGAGATTGCCCGTTGTCAGGGCGGTGGCGAAAGAAGCGCTAAGGTGGAGACCGGTCACAGCTGGTGGCGTTCCGCATCAACTTGATAAAGACGATGTGTATAAGGGAATCTTCTTTCCGAAAGACACTAACGTGCATCCGAACCAATGGTGTGGAGACACCGTTCTTCGTATATCCGTAAGCTAACACGAAGACAGGGCAATCCATAGGGAGGAAGCCCTATACCCATACCCAGAGACTTTCAATCCAGATCGTTGGCTCAAGCCCGCATATCCTACCTATCGAGAGCCTCTCAGTGTGCATCCCAACTTGCAAGGGTACTCGGCTTTTGGTTTCGGGCGCAGGATATGCCCGGGTCTCAACATCGCTGAACGCTCACTAAACATTCTGACAGCGAGGATCGCATGGGCATGCAACATCAGTAAGAAGATCGACGCAAACGGGACAGAAATAGACGTGCCGTGGTACGACTACAACACTGGTTTCAACGTCCAGCCAAATTGGTTCCCATTCGACCTAGAGCCCCGAAGAGGTCGAGAGCAAATCGTGGAAAGGGAATGGGTGAGGGAGAAAGCAAACGATCCGCTCTCCGCACCAGGTAGAAATTTGTAACGCCTTCCAGATTGCTATGCAGCTTACGGCTCATTACAATATCCATCCAAAAAGTTAACTGTCAACGTATTCCTCTTCTCCTTCACCAACGTCTCCCTCCCCTTCTCCAGCAACTTCCCAACATCCTGCCTACAATCCAGATAGAACCCCCTCAAACCAATCCCCCGCCCCGACGCCAGAAACGCGCACGTCTGTCCGCAAAGCGCAGGCGGGTCTTTGAACAATGTCATAAAGAAACTCTCATCCCGCGGATCGCCATACTTCTCCTTCACATCCTGCTTCGCCGCGCTACCGCCCATGCCCGTTAGCACGCCGCCGGGGTGCAGAGCGTAGAAGTGGATCGCGGGATCCAGGCCATCGATTTCCATTTCCTTTTGCAGCGTGTGCGTTGCGCGTATTAGCGCTGCTTTCGAAGATACGTAGCCCAGCGTCATGGGCACGTCGACTGTTCCGCTGCGCGATGCGATGTTGATGATGCAACCGCCGCCCCGCTCCCGGAATCGCGGGAGTAGGGTGTGGATGGTAAGGAGGGGGGCTTTGAAGTTCACTTCGATTTGGCGCCAGAAGCCGTCGAAGGTGGACATTAGTAAGGGTCTGGAGTCCAGGATGCCGGCATTGTTCACGAGAATGCTAGGATATGTCAATATCTACTGCACTCATCTGCAGATTAAGTGTTGAACGTACTCGATCGGTCCGAGATCCTTCTCAATCGCATCGAACGTGGAGATGATCGCATCCTGGCTCGTCACGTCGCAGGCATATGCTGCTACTTTCACGCCGTGTGTTTCGCACGCTTTCCTTGTATCTTCTTGTTTCGCAATGCTGAGATCGAGGATTGCGACACTGGCTCCGGATTTTGCAAGCGCTTCTGAGATTGCGGCTCCAATCCCTTGTCCAGCTCCTGTTACTACTGCGACTTTGCCTGCGTTTGTGCCTTTTAGTGTTTCGGCTGATATGGCTTCGTAAGGGCCGTGTTGAAGGGGAAGGGTAGAGTAGCCGAATTCGCCGGGATCCATGGTGTCTTCGTGACGCTCGGTTATGTACTTGATGTGGCACCTGGTCCGAAAACCTTTTCGTCTCTCAGAGACCCATAGGTGTGTTATAGATGTTTGGAGGTTGGAGATGTATGCGGGGTTAGCTGTAGCTCCAAAACGGTCTTGGGTACTGCCCCACATCAACATTGTGGGGAAATTTTGGGAAGCATGATCGCGAAGAGTGCTTGAGAAGCGTTGTTTATGAATTCTATGCTTAAGTCTCGCAGCTTTACTTACGGACCGTCTTTGCCCCGGACATTAAACCTTGTGAAGGCAAGTGCGAAACGGCTACAGCAAACACTCGTAGTTGAAAGCTATCAGTTGGAAGATACTCTAGCCAATGAGTCAAGATGACTACGCTAGAACTTTCTTCCCTCAAAATCACAATCAGTTGTCAATCACTAGTACTGTCTTTGTTCTTTCCCATCAGCAAGCGCGTCATGGGAACATTCCGACACAATGTATAAATTCGACTTCGTATTTTTATAATGTTTATCATTTCTCATACGATATACTTGTACAATTGGTAGGTTTTCTACTATTCAAATGGTATATAAACTTCCTTTTAGTAGTTCCGAATACTACCACTACACCAGCATCGTTCCATCGACTACTTTGCATACCACTAGAACCTACTTTTCCCTAGCTCGGATCATCGTTCTCAATACCCCCCTCCAACACAGTAGATATGTCTACATTTGGAAGCGAGTTGCAGCCAAGCATCTTCAAGAATACGTTCTTCCTCCCACCAATGGAAGAGTGCTCCCGCCTTCTCAATAAGCGGGTAGAGCTTCTACTCACCTTTCGCATTCCCAAGAACATCAAATGGGATAATGAAGAAGAGTACCGGCCACAAGTCAAAGAGTTCAACAAACTGATGGCTGCATTCTGCGAAGATTATAAGCGTATATTGACTGGTCACTACTATGAGAAGATGGATAAAGTAGACTTGACTCATCTCAATGGCCTCATCTCACTCCAGGAGAATCACCGCGATCATATATACGCCATCGGCCACCAGCCTAGTTGGCAGCTTCACTACTTCGAACATGATGGTTTCGATACCACCGAGAAGAATCTGCTGATGTGGCAATGGATAGCCCATCGCATCTACTGGGTCCAGATGCGCATGTGCAACAATGAGGAAGCTTATCCTGAGGCGGACCGATACGGTGGATACGTCTACCAGATATCGTATCTCAAATGTATGCTCTCCCCGACCAAAGCCAATTGGATCCTCGACTTGACCACCCTACTGGGGCTAGAAATCCGAACTCTAATGTGGGAGGTCTCTGAGATAGACTTTGCCTTCATTGGGATGACGCGCTACATCAAGCAGTTCGGATATGGTAATCGCGATGCTTCAATCGATCGCATAACCACACCTTGTACTCAAGAGGTGATGAGCTCGTCATCATATGACGATGTCGATGAGCATGACACATCTTGTTTCATGTGTATGTACGCCTATGGGTGCAAATACAACAACAAGCAAGAGACAGAGCCCGCAGTCAAAACCACTTGCGACCATGTTTTCGGCAAGATGTGTCTGTCACGGTGGATTCAAGACCACGACACTTGTCCGTACTGCCGCCATCGTGTATGCCATTTTGCGGACAACTTATCCAAGGGGGCAAGGACCATCTTCTATAGCATTATGGATCTGCAGAAGGCGAGGATGCAGCTTGATGAGCAGATCGATCAGTATTTCCTCGGAGACGCAAAGGTATGCTATGGCGAGCCTATGATGGAGCTCCTCCTGAAGCTGAGGCAAATCCGCATGGACACTTTTGCAGTGGAGAGGCGGCTCACACAACTCAAAGTTTGAGTGATTGGACCATGGTGTCTATAATACATTCATTCACATAAATGTCCGACTGATGCGGTTCAGACAGTTTCCTTTCAACAGGAACGCTCGCACGCTTCGAATACAATCCTACATTATATCTATGACCCTTGATACAAATCCTGATCCTGCAACACTTAAGCCTCCATTTCTTGGTTGAACTTGTACTTAGCTGCTTGGTACTTCATGACGTTTCTAAAATATCGCCCGAGTGGCGTTTTACATATGGCGTCATATCTGTTAGTAATTTTGTAGTCGTGCTGTTAGATGCAGAGACAATTATAATTTGGTTCATAAGAGCATCAGATAATTCATCTAGTAAGTCTTCGTTTCTTAGGTGTTGTTGTGATAATCCGTGGTTGATAAAGTCGCTTGACGGCGCAAAGTTGGTAGCATTCATATCTTTCCGTGGAACAGTAACAAGTTTTAGTGTTCTCAAGTATATCTTGATAGTGTCTCAATAGTCACATGCACTCTGTCTGATGCATATTTTTCAAACTGATTGATCATGGCATGCGATCTTGTGATAGATTCAATTCGATGGGTTTCAGCGTGGGACTTTGTTTCAATGATGCGAATTCGAAAGTAATGATAATCCAAGCGACATCTACCTTGGTACCGCTTAGCGAGTTTGTTGATACTAGAGATACCTGCCAATTGAGTTGACACCCACGAAAAGACGTGGAAGCAACCTGGGTTGCGTCGTTATGAATGATTGCAGAACCATGGATTATAACATCGAGGAACCAAGACTTGTAACACGATTCTATCTCAGATACTATAAAGCTCCCACTGACATCTCCCACTGAACACCAAAGACCCGGCATTGAACACAGATCACACTGACCACCAAACACCTCACGAAACACCAAACACTAAACTCTGCTCGCCTTACAGCTGGTCAGAAGACTTTGACCAGGACTCATCAGCGCCAAAACATCTACATACAAAACTCGCTAGATCGTCAATACGCACCGGACGAAATGTCTACTTCTACTCTTCAAAGCACCCTGGAGACAAGTGTGTTCAACAATGCCGATCTGCCACCACTTAAAGAATGCGTTAAGCGACTCGAGGACCGAATGGCTTGCTTGTCAGCAATGGAGCCACCCAAGAGCGTCAATGCCTACCAAGATGAAGCTCTGCAAGTCCAAGTGGGAGAATTCAAGCGTCTCATGGAAGGCCTTTCCGAGGACTGGAAACGAGTCGTTTGCGCTCACTTGTCTCGAGAAGTTGGAGTAGGGAATGCCCTACGCCAACTTCTCGAGACACATCGAGATCACGTATACGCGGAGCGTGGAGAGCGAAGTTGGGATTTATTCTACAATGAACTCGGATCCTTTAGCGCGGCTGAAATAACGTCTTTCATGCGCCAGTGGATCGCTACTCGCGTTCTCTGGGTGCAAGCCAAGAAGGAAGCAGGAGAAGAATGCTATACCGCATCGAAACGGTATTCCGACAACGCCTACGATACTAGATTTCTGGACCGCCATCTCTCGGCTGACTCCCTTTGGATTCTCGATCCCTCCATTCTAGTAGGGCTAGAGATCCTCACACTCATGTTGGAAGTGACCGAAATTGACATGTGCATCCTCCGGATGCTAAGCACAGTAAAGCATTTGCAAAGACCGGGCCGCATTCGCATCGAAACCATCACCGAGCCTTGTACCAAGAAAGCCATGAACTCCAAGGATGCGCAGGACCACGAGTGTTTAATGTGCTGCGCTACGTACGCGCCCAAGTATAGCGAGACCAAGGCCACGGAGCCTGCGGTCAAGACTAAGTGTGGGCACATCTTCGGTAGAGATTGCCTTCAAGAATGGCTCAAAAAGTCGGAGACTTGCCCGAATTGTCGAACGGAAATCGCTGGAATTGGGGTACAGCTTTCGAAAGGCGCACGCACGGTTTACAAGAAAACTCGCCAGATCGAGGCAAGGCGAATGAAGTTAGATGAGGAGATTGACAGCTACTTTTTGAGACGACCGGAGGTCTGCTATGGTGAACAGATGCGGGAGCTTCTTGATGAGTTGAGGAAGATTCGCAGGGATGCCTTCGCCCAGGAGACACGATTGGATAAAATCAAAGTGTAAAAGAAGAATTGTATTGGGAAAATTGTTTTGGATGTGTTTCCATTGAGCCTGGAGCGTGTAGAAGGGGGAATCCGAAATAGGGAGTGAATTGTCACCAATATTACCAATTCTGACGTTATCGAGTCCACGGGTAGCAACAAGGACGGGGCTCTTGTTATGTATGTGTGCTGGAGCAAATTAGTCATTCCGCTTCATAATCAAATTCCTCTGCACACTGTGCCGTCTCAGCTGATCGTGACCTGCCGCTCTTGTCAAGATGATCCTGCTGTTATCGGCTTCTAAAAACCGCGGAGTCGTGCTTACCTGGCCCCGGGGAGTTCTGGACTCCCTTGTTTTATGTAAGCCTCATGGGTTCCTGCTTTTGGTTCCAAGGTGGTGGCACGCTCGGGACTAACCTGGAAATACTCGCCTACTCTGGCAGGGGTACAATGTCACCAAGTAGGTAGATACGTAGGACGGCGCATCTGTCAGATGATACATATTATCAACATGCCTAAGACCATGTATAGAGCAGCCCTTTGTTATTTGATCCCAGCTCGAAGTCACTCGTTATTTCCTTTGCTAGCGGTACGCAGATTCGAACCTTCAATGTTGGCAGAAAGCACCCGGCCCCATGCGCCGATCGGCAATGATCCGCTGATAAAGCGAGTGCGGCTCGCCTTCCGCGTCGGGAGCTAAACGTCATTGGTCCCTAATCATCCCATCAAAGTCGAAGACCAAACTTTATCATCCGCTTTCGCACCGCGATTGCAAACCATTCGGATCGTCATTCGGCATGCAACATGTCCATCCTGGAGGTCTATAACTCGACCCCTTGACGCACCAAGCGCAGCAGAAGCAGCAGTAGAGCAAAATGGCAGAGATGGCACAGAAAGACGAGTTAGAGACACCAATGGACACCGCGTCCTCGGATTCTTCAAGCCGCAGCGCACCGATATCGCCTACAGGGGTTTGCAACAGATATAGAGATGGAGCCGCAGACGGAGAGAAGACGGCAGATCCTCTCGAGCTCACTCGCACGACATCGATCGCCGAAACGCTATCGTTGCCGCGAGAGATACTCTTCATATCCGTGGTCTGCAGTGCACAGTTCCTGACGCGTATGTCTCTTTCCTGCGACGCGCTACATGTTACAAAGCTAACAATAGAATCATAGAGGCTGGTGTTGGAAATACCCAGGCGATTGTCCACGTCATCGGCGACCATTACAGCCTGTCTACCGGAGAGCTTCCATGGCTCATCGCGGGCTACTCCCTCACCGTCGGCACCTTTATCCTCATCTCTGGTCGATTTGGCGATGTCTTCGGCTATAAGCGCATGCTGCTCATCGGCTTCTCATGGATGGCTGTTTGGTCGCTCGTCCTCGGTTTGAGCGTCTACTCCAACCATGTCCTGTTTACGTTTGCTCGCGTCTTGCAGGGTATTGGTCCTGCCATCATGCTACCCAATGGCTTGGCTATTCTGGGCGCGACATATGCTCCAGGAAAGCGAAAAGCGATGGTGTTCAGTATATTCGGTGCTTGTGCGCCGGTAGGCGGCGTTATTGGAAGTGCATTTGCAGGGTTATTCGACCTCGGGTGGTGGCCATGGACTTACTGGGCCTTCGCCATCTACTTGGTGCTAATTACCGTGCTTGGGGTTTTCGCAGTCCCGGATCCGCCAAAGAAGCCCGAGTTCTCGGACAAGCCGATGAAGGAGAAGATCAGGGACCTGGATCTGCTTGGCGCTGTCACAGGTGTCACTGCTTTGGTATGTCTCCGGATATCATCCTATTCTGTTCTATCCATACTTTACAGCGGACGATACGCTCACACAAGTTGCAGATTCTATTCAACTTTGCCTGGAATCAAGCACCTCTCGTTGGCTGGCAGAAGGCCTACGTCTACGTCATACTAATCGTTAGCATTCTCCTCATACCGGCTTTCTTCTATATCGAGCTCCGCGTGTCGCCCTTTCCACTTATTCCCTTCGACGCCCTCACCAGCGACGTCGCTTTCGTGCTTGCGTGCGTGGCCTGCGGTTGGTCCTGCTTCGGGATATGGTACTATTACACTTGGCAGTTTGCGGAAGTCCTTCGCGGCGCTTCTCCTCTGCTTAGCACGGCGATGTTCTCACCGGTCGCGCCGTCGGGCTGTATCGCCGCGGTCGTGACTGGTCTTGTCATTGGAAGAATTGGTCCGCCGCCTGTGATGATGATCGCGCTGACTTGTTTCACGATTGGTACGGTGCTAATCATGACGGCGCCGGTGGATCAGAACTATTGGGCGCAGTTTTTTGTGAGCCTGATCATCACGCCTTGGGGCATGGATATGAGCTTCCCGGCTGCGACGCTGATTTTGTCGGACGCGGTCAAGAAAGAGCATCAGGGCATTGGGGCGAGTCTGGTGAATACGGTAGTCAATTACAGTATCGCTCTGGGATTGGGCTTCGCGGGAACTGTGGAAGTATATACTACCCATGGGAGTGAGACGAGAGAGGATATCCTGAAGGGCTATCGCGCTGCTTGGTATATGGCTGTCGGTCTGTCTGGCATGGGCATGATCATCAGTGCGATATACTGTATGAAGATCTGGGTGAGGGATAGGATGCGCTCCAGCAAAGGTGGAGACGAAGAAGTGGAGGCTTGAGAAGCAGTCAAGCAGTAATAACCGTTTCGAGCCGTTGAACTGAGATCACTCCGATCAGTGAGTGCTTGTGTTCAATCTGAAAGCCTCTTCTCACGTGGTTTACTCTTAGCGATGGCAATTCTTGCGTAAACTAGGATATGGGTGTCGTCGATTCCACAAGCTGATCGATGTACCCTTCCAGAAAGTCTCTGTGTAACCACCAGCGGGACATGATTGGTTCTAATCACACCATGCTGGATGGTTCAGTGTCTACAGGGTGTCCGCACGTTTATACAAAAACCAATGGAGACAAATGTAGGTAATGCAACCAAATGCATTTACCATTTTCGAAGTTTAACTTGAGGGCCCTCCTCAACTAGGTTCGCTTAGCATGTTCCTGTTGTAGTGGGCAAGCTAGCTACCCACATCCAATATACGAGACCGAGGGTGCCTTTCGAAAACGCCTACTAAATGTTTGCTGTTGTCAACTGCTCTGGTAGACGGTCCTCGCATATGCGATGTACGGGTCAGGCGCTTCGTCGTCCAATCATGAGACGCATAGAATGATTGGCTGAGAACGTAGGCCACCTTCACGTCGTACATCAGCCTGATCAGAACTTCAAGAGTCGCTTTCTACACCATAATCTATCAGTATCTTCGTGATATCATCCATGACTCAGATCAAAGCGCCGGAGAGGCAGGCTTATCCGCCCAACTCTTCAGATGGGAAGAGGCACGAGAGTCAGAGCCTGTCGACATCGAGATTTCAGCCTCAATCGGATCGTCATGGGTCTCATCGTTCAACTACACTAGCAACATCTCGGAATGAGGCATCTGGTCGAAACCCACATTTGCGTGTGCACAAATCATCTCTAGTTGAAGATAGGGACTCCGAAATTGCATTGCTCCAGGTATGCTCAGTAATCTTGATTCAAGATAACGCACCAAACGCACCAATGGCATCAATTATACGTGATCTGGATATAGATCCGTATGAACTCTTTGTGGATGTACTACGACAATATGGTCCTTCCAGAAAAGGTTTCGATTGGATGGGTCTGCGGTCCGAAGTGTATCTATGCGAGGCATTTGGTCATAGAACCAAACTGCGAGTTGAACGTCTCCTGGAAGATGAACTGCCCTGTTCAAGTCCTGTGTGCACGGTCTGGCAAACAAAGTTTCGGCGTATGCATCAGCTGGGCTTCAATCATCGGCACTCCCTTCACTGTGGTTGCAGATTGGAAATTGCTGGAGAAAGACATGCATGGGTGACGGAAAGCCATAGATCGGACCATGAGCGGTTTATCTTACATGGGAAGTCTAGTGGGCTGAGAACAGCCAGCAAAACATCATCAAATTACCCCCTCGAAACTTTCCAGTTGTCGAATACCGCTCGACAACGCAAGTCGATTGCAGATCCCAGTGTCGATCGAGCTGCACTTGAAGATCTCGATTGTATTCCGATCGTAAATGGCAAGGGAGATGAACAAGTTCCTCGCGTAGAGGGCAGAGAGTCGGTGCACGAATGGAAGAGCCATGCTGGGAAGGCCAAATGCTGGAAAGCCATGTGCAAGTCTAAGCCATCCAGTACCCGTAAGACACGATTTCGAGTCTCACTATCGCTACCGGGCAGAGGTTATTCCCTCACTTCGAGAGGCATCTCAATGCGCATCCCCAGACTTATGACGTTCAAGCGATGCTTCTACGGACTGAGGCGCGCTTTGGTTAAGACAAATTACAGAGGCCATGGCAAACTAGCTGAAGAAAAATTGCAGCTACAAAACCATGTTACCGATGATGTCAAAAACGAGTAAGTCAAACGCTACAGAATTAGTACTAGCTCAAGATAAAAAGACGCATGTTGCTTACGACTGATAGTCTATCATTCTCCGTTGTTCAAGACGAGGACTTCGCTTCGTCCGTGCTGCTGTACGCGACTCAACAAACGATCGGTGTCCCCGCACCGCCGTATATTAGGCTTAGCCTGTATCGAGAATCCTCATATATGTCAAGCGGCCGATTTTTCGATGGAACTGAAATCATAGCCAGTCATTACAAAGTCGTAAATTTCCTGCGAAACGATAGTCACGCGGACGTATACGATGTCATAGATGTCACGTCGCGGAACGAAAGAGAGTTACTCGAGGCGCATTGTTTCCTCGTGATTTCGGAAAGAAACTGGAAGACATACGCTTCTCGAAAGATCAAGAAAATGAGAAGGAACAGAGGGTTTGTGAATGAGGTTTTTCATAAGCAAATATGTATCCTCATTATGAAACCCCATGACAAGGAGATTCCGAATCTACGGATCAGCGACTATGAGCGAGAATTTCCTTCCCTTCGAGAAGCTGAACTGATACGGAAGTCTGCTGAATCTGTGAGGAAACCCCATGATGACAATGCGGCCTTGTCACGGAAGTCCGTCCATGATAAACGCGCACCTTCTCGGTCACCTCTAGTAGAGGCACATTTCAATGCATATACAGATAAGAATGGACACGCTAGCCAGGAGAGAAAGGAGAGAAAAAGAATCAAACAGAGAGAGAAGCGGCAGGCAAAGCGGTCAGCAAAAGGACAATCGCTATAGTGGGGCTGCTTTTTGTGACTGCTTTTAAGAGATAATATCAATGAGCGATCGGTCCAATATGTTCCGTTCACTGTTCGATTATTACCTCAAAAGCCCTCAGTTAGTATATTGTAAACTTTCGACTTACCATCTGGAATAGTGTGCATATATTCCACAGGCAAGCTGTTCACATTATAATGATATTCTCCACCACAAAGACATCACAAATGTGCTCCAGATTCAGTTCGTAGGCATGCATGTTTAAATACATTATTCACAGGCCGCTTGAGTAAAATGACGCTAAATGGCTTGCTTGAAAAAGACTTGCAATGAAATGGGCGACCCTTCTATCTTTGCTCAATGCACAACGATGTTGAATGTTTGCGTGAGCAGGAGTGGGAGACAAAGACTATCCATGCTCCCCAGTTCAAGGTGTTGTTTTGTTCTTGGAAGCAAGTAGAACTGGTCACGACTCCAATTCTCAGAGATGCCGTAAGGATCTTCCAACATGGAAGTGTTATGAAGTGTCCCTAAAGATCTCTGTCCTGCACCAGAAGAAATCCTGAAATGGTACGCCAACACTCCCCAAGCACCTCCACAACGTAAGTATAGTGAAACAATTTCGGATCATAGGAGAAAGGAAGCGTATTACGTAATGAAGGCCGTGAAATGAGTAGACCACCAATAAAACAATGATCATCAGAGACCAGGACTATCCCGTCAACAATGAAGGTGTGTTCTGGTAGGGTCAGATCGATATCGAGCGATCGATCCTGAATAAGCGTAAACAAAACCATAGATTCAGCAACTAACAGGGCGGTCAACAGGAGCCCTTCAAGTGGTGTGTTCAATGAATGTTGGCAGATGTTCGATGTTCAATAGTTCGACATTTCGAGTTCTTCAAGTGTCTTTGAAGACTGTCCTTGCGGGAGAAGCGTTTGTCACATGCGCATACAAACTGTCGGGATTTGGTACCAGCGCAGGACTTGGACGTGTCTTGATGACGTCTCAAATCTTTCTCACACGTGAAACTCCGCTTGCAGGAACCGCAATGGAGAGATTTATGGGCAGCGTGTCGGTGTGAGAGAAGGTGTCGTCTTTGCTCGGTTAGCAACCGGCGCGCCAATTACCACTTTGCACTTACGTCCTGCGCAGCTCGTTTGTAAACAGCTTGCCACAATGTGAACAGTGGAGGTGCTGAGCTTCTCGATTGATCTGTATCTTTGGGCGACTACTCTCACTCCTAAATGGAACGGTAGAGTCGTCACTACCTGCGGGGCTGGCAGGAAGACCAGAGACAGCCGATGTCGGACTGAAATCTGAAGAAGAAAGCGAAATGTCGGAGATCTGAAATTGTTGTTGAACATCGTTTTCCGTGACAAACGAAGACTCTAAAGGGAAGGGTTGACCAAAAGCAACGTCGTCGAGCTGGCTAATCCTTAGCAAATTCGAAGGGTGGGGTTCCTGAAGTGGAATGGTTGCAGCAATATCATCGTCAATGCTGGCAAAGGGCTGATACTCAAAGTTGCAGATCCCCTCAGTTGGGACACTCGCATCGTTAGTATAAGGAATGTTGTGCTTAGCATCAAGAGGCACAGGGCCAAATGCACATTCCTTCCATGATTTACCAGTATTGTCGACCATAAATGCTGTCCACCAAGCCGGGTCCTTTGAACACCCGTTATCGTTCTCCTGAGCAAGACAGTCACCAATGTCTTGTCGAGAACGACCCTCATCTCCTAGGCCAAGTATCCGATCAACCGACCACGAGGCCGCCCCGATAGCTGGGCTACCAGTACTAAATTTCCATGCATCCGCATTGTCGAACGGGAATCGTCCACTAGGTGTTATTAGATGATCATCGCGGGTTTCAAAGATTGCGAGAGCGGCCTAAACAGAGGCCGCTGCTTTCCTTGTAGGGATGGGGTATGCGGGAACGACCGATCCTATACGTATCTGTCAGCCGAGATCAAAGATGAACAAGAAGCGCGTGAACTTGCCAGCGTTGAGACCGTTCGGACCTGGTCCACCTAAAGGATCGGGCCGGCACCACCGCCCGATCCCTCGAACGATCTAGCTGTGCCCCCTCCCCCTTGTTCGAAGTGTTTTACAAGCGCTGAGAGGCCGAGCACAGGTTGCCGCTGAGGGCTCGAGATGGTCCGGACCGTAAGAACGGTGAGGTAGGTTCTTAGTTCGGTGCAGCAGAGGTTCTTATCTAGCTTCCATGCTGCAAGGCTGGGAAATAAGCAACTTGATTGGTGGCCGCCAGTTTCAGCCTCGTCCAAGCCCGCCATTGTGGCCACCAACGAGATCTCAAGTTTAACCGCTATTCTAGTAACGTTATCAGATCGATAATTCTTGCATTCCCCGTGCCTAGATCTACCAAGCATTTTTGATACATGTCCAATTTTCCGGTCAAAGTCACTCTCCTTTTTATAAATGCCATTCCAGGAGATATGATGCCTGTGATAGATGGTGCAATACAAAAGGGTTCCGTTTATAGAGCGTAGGACTGTAAGCAAGCGTGTATACTCTTGCGATATCGTATTTCCACGTCAATGTACTTTCATTCACGCGGTCGCCTTGAACGAGTGATTCCTGAACAACGATTCATTATTCGCTAGGAAATATGAATTGCCTGTTATTTCCACATATCGTCACGCATTTGACGACGACGAGTGGCCGCCAATCGTTTTGTTCGCTTCATTCTCCATTTTCAATAATACAAGAGGGTAACATCTCATTATTCACCACCCCCAGATACTACGCTGTGCATAGCGGCCACCAATAAGATTCCTACACAAATAGGCTCTTAATGCTAAGACGTTGTTCTCACTTCTGTGGCCACCAATCAAACTCCCTCTCGCATACGATAGATATGTCTACACGCCCAAGCGGTTGTTTGTGTTCTATGTGGCCGTACGCCCTAGGGACCAGAGTTGGACATCGTAATGACACTATCCCTCGCGTGGCCACCACTGCCATCACCCAGATCATTTATATGCACCACTAATGCAAGACTGCACATGTAAGATTGATACAGCGGCCTCCAATAACACGCGATCATGCTTTCGCAGGACAACACCACCACTGAAATGAACAGCGGTACTACAGAAGAACATTGCATACCGAGGAGAGATATAAAAACCCATCGAACTTTTGGGGAATTTCAATAACCCAGCTTCATCCGCGAAGATCATATCGTGCATCACAAATCACCCATCTTGGATTATCTTTCACCATCTAACCGAACACACCCCGGACACGACCGACCCTTGCACTCGAGCAGTCCAAACAACTGCAAGCCTCAACACCCATCCACTAGACATTAACCCTCCACCTTCCAGCTCACCATCCACCAACTACCCTTCAACCGTCCACAAAGCACCATCCACCATCCACCATCCACTATTCACCAAGCACCAAGCCGCCCATACACCACCTAGAGACCAAAAACCAAAGACCAAACACTAAACATTCAACACCAACATCCCACATTCAACCATCCAACCCTCCAACCCTCCAACCCTCCAACCTCCCCCCTACTCCAAAATGTCCGAGCCCACAAAACCAGCCAAACCCTGCTGCCTGCACCCCTCTATAATCTCGCTCCCCACCGACCCGTTCCAAACCCCTAGCAACCCGTTCCAAATGCCCCCCCACTCTCGCACCCCCAGTTCACCATTCTACATTCTATACTTCTACTCGTCGTCCTCAAGCTCGTCCTCGAGCGCGTCACCTAGCGATAGTGCTTCATCAACAGCGCGCCTCACCCATCGGAACCTTATGAAACATAGTGCGCAGTGCCAGTGGGGTGTCACGCCGATGATGAGGTGGTTGATGGAGTGGGATGGTGAGGATGAGGAGGAGAGCGATGGAGGGGATGAGAAGAATGAGAAGGTTAAGGGAAGTTGTGGGAGTAAGGAGGAGGAGGAGGAGGGTTCTAGAAGTTGTGTGAGCGAAGATCTGGAAGAGGAGGAGAAAGAGGGAAGTTGTGGGAGTGAGGGGGATGAGGGGGGTTGCTAAAGGAAATCATGGGCGGGAGGATATAGAAGAGAAGAATAAGGAAGAGGAGGATAAGGAAGGAGGATAAGGAAGGAGGATAAGGAAGGAGGATAAGAAGAACAAGGTCAAAGACGAAGAGGAGGACGAGGAGGCGAAGGAAAAGATTGAGGACAAAGGAGTGAGCAGTGAGAAGTAAGAGGTCAAGGACACGGGAGTGGTAGCATGGAGCAGGGAGCAGGAAGCAGGAAGGAGAGATAAGAGAACATGGAATCAGAAGGACCGCGCTCACGAATTTGGAAAGACGTTATAACAACGGTATAAGTATTTACTTGAATGCATACAATGCCAATACGATGTCCCCAATGTCATCACACCCACAAACAAACCTTGCCCAGTGACCATGCTCATCACTACAAGCCTCCCATCAATCTGACTGTACCGAAAGTTCAATCTGACTATCCTTCACCCCTCTCCCCTACCTTTCCCACCTGTGCTTCTCTCTTCGAATCTCTTATCATACCTCATATTCCACACCAGTCTCATTCTCACCTACGTACTTACCCTCCCAAACTCCATCCCCTCCGTCAAATCCCCGCGATTCGCAATCCAATTATCCCTCGGATAATTCTCTCTCGGCTTCCACGGCCCCGTACTCCCCGCCTTGGGCATCGTGTCCACACTCTTTTTAAGATACGTGCTCGTCAGATTTAACGGCAGTCTCGGATTCTTCGTCTCCTCGGGCTTAATCCTCGGCGTGGCATTCGTGTACTTGTTGTCCTTCATGTACTTGATCAGCCTGGTAATGAGCCGTGCCGCAGCATCCGATCCAAGTGTCCAGGAAGCATTCACGTAACCGATGACAATCGCCAGGTTGGGAACGCCGGAGATCATGGTCGTGCGCCAGAGGAAGCGGGATGGGTAGTCGACGGGCTGCTTGTCGACGGTTAATTGGATGTTGCCGCAGAGCTGCACGTTGAGACCTGTCGCTGTGACGATGATGTCTGCATCTAGTTTCCCGCCGCTGTCCAATTCGATGCCGTCTTTGACTACGCGCTTGATCGTGTCGGTGACGACCTGCGCGCGCCCGCTCTCGAAGCACTTGAAGAAGTCGCCGTCGGGGCAGAAGCAGAGACGCTGGTCCCAGGGGTTGTACACGGGTTTGAAGTGCGGGTCGACTTTGAAATCCGGGGGCAGTTGTTTTTGCGCTTCCTTGGTAAGCATCTTGCGTGCGGCGTTGGGGAAGGTCTGGCAGAACAGGTAGAAGAGGTACGGGATCATGATGAACTGGATCCGCACGATGCGTAGGGCGATCCAGCGCGGGAGATAGTCGTACCACGACTTGTCGCCTATTTTCTTCTGCGGGCTGTTGGCCACATATGACGGTGAGCGTTGCAGCATGGTGACCTGTCCGACGCCGCCGTCGACTACGGCTGGTACGATGGTTATCGTTGTTGCCCCCGATCCGATGATGACCATCTTTTTGCCCTTGTAATCCATCCCCTCCGGCCAGAACTGCGGATGCACGGTCTGGCCTTCAAAGTTCTCGAGCCCAGGAATCTTGGCGTCCAGAGGCTTGTCGTAGTTGTAGTAACCCGTGCCCATGATGACAAACTTGGCGTAGTACACTTTCCGTGTGCCATGGTGGTCGACCTCGAGCTGCCATCGCTGCTCCTCGGAGCTCCAGTTTGCAGACGTAACTTTGTGGTTGTAGTTGATGTGCTTGTCGATGCCAAACTTGGATGCTGTCTCCGTCATATACTCGTGGATGCTCTCGCCCGTGGCAATGGGATTGGGCTTCTCCCATGGGTTGAAGGGGAAGCCAAAGGTGTGCAGGTCGGAATCCGATCGGATGCCGGGGTACTTGAACAGACTCCATGTTCCTCCGAGATCATGGCGGCCCTCGAGGATGGTGTATGTGGAATTGGGAAGATTAGATTGTATTCTGTATCCTGCGTTGATCCCGGAGATGCCAGCGCCAACGACCACGACGTCATAGTTGTGGGTGGTGGCAACATGGCCGTTTGCGTGGCCGTTTGCTGCTGCGTGACCATTCATGACGTGGAAAGGGGCGATTGTGGAGATGGAGGGAAGATGGGGGCGAGGCCGCGATGCGGGGGTCGCTGCGGAAATAAAGCACTGAAGGACGGGAGCAGGTGCTACTTGAAAGAAATGATGGCTGTGACACCAACACTGGACGCAGTGGAGAGCCGACGACAAAGATTGGGACACGAGGGTACAGTTGGCGGCAAAGTGTGCGTGCCACCTGAGCCGCGAGCTCTCATATAAGGCAATGGGACGTCTAGGGTCGTCATATGTTCAGGGTGGATCTGGGGCTCGATGCATTGGTAACAAGTCGCCCCGTACGTTCCGGTAGACTTCCAGGATGGTACGCAGTCGTCGACCGGCTCCGATCGAAGCTGCCTATTACACGGCTGGGATCCGCTCGAAACCGCCTCGGCAACTGCCTCTTTCGATGCTAGTCGCTTCGCCAACTTTCCCCGCTCTATGCTTTCGCACGACCTCGGACTCCGCACACATCGCTACTCGACCGCGAGTCATCTAGTATTCGTCGGTGGAGCATTAGCTTGTGTCTGCTGGGGCCAAGGTCATCCGATCGAAGACATTGCTCACTAGCATGAGAATGCCCCAGTTGTACTGCAGTCATGTCTTGGAAAGCGAATTTGCGGGCTCGGTGGTTGGCAACCTCCGATTGTCCACGAAGGAAGAAGCTACGCCCTCATCGTATATCTCGCGTTTGGACGCTGGGACTCCTGCAATTGGTATCATGGACGCATCACCATCCTACCGTTGCTGCCGTTGCTTCCCGTAGACGTTGCAGGATAGGATGGTGTGCCAAGATAGGGAAAGCTTCGCAAACTGGTCAGAATAGGGTGCGTTACATCTATCGCCTATCGGCTTACATACAGGACCTTCCCTACTATATACACGTGAAATAAAGATGGCCAGTAGTAACCCATCTAATCTAGCGAGCGCCCAACATACCAACATGCAGTCTAATCGCCCTACCCAGCCTCTGTAACGAAAGAAGGCTCTGATGTCCCACCTTGGAAGCTAACCACAATACCTACACTTTGCCGAGTATGATAATCTCGCCCTCTTCGCCGCCGTCGCTGGTAATGTACATGCGCTCATGCTTGTCCGTGGCTATTGACACGGGTCTGAAGCATTCCGTCGTCGAGCAATTCTCAACCTGCGCGTGCCAGAAGATGTCCGTGTATCCGCTGTTACTGCTAATCTGCGCTTTCGGTCGAAAGCCGTTGGCCCCCGACCCGAACGGTACTTCCACCACCTTGAATCCCGTCGAAGGCACACGGTCCCAGCTTCCGTGTAACGTCACGTACATGCTTGTGTAGTTCCTGTTGAACTTTGCGTCCAGAGGTGCCGAGTGCGCTTGGAATGTCATCAGTGCCGCCTTGCTCTTCTGCACGCACGTGTCGTCGTCAAACGTCGCGTTGGGTGCAAGGACGAATTGATCACCGACAGTGAAGTTGCGATCGGTGATAACGCTTGGCTGCCATACGGTATAGCATGTTGGGTAACCGTACCATTGCGTGTTTTCTTTCGACGGGTCGCCAAGATAATTGATCTCTTCGGCTGGATTGTCCATGTGGATGTCCGTCGAATGGCCGCCAATCGTACGATGGATTTCATCCGAAGCATTTTCTACTCCCCAGAGCCTACAACAGCCTGTCAGTAAACACTATTGACGGGGACACCTGACAACCTGCTTACATTCCGTCGGCATCGTAAGCTAGGCCAACCTCGTTCCGTAAGCCATAGCCCAAGTGGTAGCCCCCAGTCGGATAGTCATATCCAGCGCTTGGCGTCTTCGTCACGTCGAAAACCTTGACACAGGAGCGGCCAGTCTTGATATCAGCTGCTCCGTAATCAAAATTATCGTTGGAGCCGTGTGACACGACCAAGAGGTTAGGGTACTTGGGAGGTATGCTGAGTGTGCGAGTAGTGTGGCCCTTGCTATCCATGCCAGACACGATCGTCCGCGGAGAGCCCGAAATCGACAGGTTCGCCGAATTGTAGTCGTAAGCGAAGACCGAAGTAGCAGAGCTGGCGTACAAAGTCTTCCCATCCTGGCTGAGAACGATGCCGTGGTTTAACCTATCATCTGAAAGAAGAGTCTTCATCGATGTGAGGCATCCGTCCGGTCCCACGGTATGCGCAGTGATGCCGAGGATATTTTGAATCACAAGTAAGTTTCCTGCGTTATCGAACGTCAGTCCTCTAGGCTGTGTAAGACTTCCTGCGACTTTGACCGCTCTCCATCCTGAAGCAGTCAAAGCAGGCGAACGGAGCTGCAAGCCAGAGCAGCTCAACGGTACGCTTGTCGAAGATGGAACTGGAGTCGAGCTAGGTATAACACTTGTGCTTAAGGTACTCGACGGAATCGGCGGAGCGCTACTTGAAGGAGGCGGTACGTCAGGCACCAGGTTTGCGTTGACCAGCTTGTCAAAGTCTGCATTTTGACCAATTGAAAGGTCCAAGGTCCAGTGGCCAAATGACGAATGCACGTTGAATGTGGACTTGTTATTCGCAGGTTCCTTGGGAAGCTTGGCCGAGTACGCATGAGCAAATGGTACAGCCGTATTGTTGGGGCTAAGCGATTGGAGATTTCCATCTACATCCTGCCATTGACTGCAACCCTTGCAGCGGACATTCAGAGTCCAATGTGTTTTGTTATACCCAGTACCTTTGAGGTACGAATATTCCGCTCCATCGTAAGCGACGGGTAAGCTCAGACCACTGCATCATCAGGTTAGATGCGTTCCAAGGGGTGGGAAGGAGCCGCGGAAACGTACTAGGCCTTCCTGGAAGAGTAGATTGTAGTACTCGAGGCATTATTGACCCACCCGACGGTCAGTGGAACATATGGCATTGTGCCACCCCACGAGAATCCAACCCAGCCATTTGCAATCGGGGAGATAATCTGCAAAATAGTGTCGAAAGGTGCAGTGGCGGTAGTGGGGAGTGCGACGCCTATAGTCACGCCATTGGCGCCAGTCCATCCAGAGTAGCATATCGATGACGAGGAGTCGCAATATCGCTTAGCCGTTTGGCCGAGCGCTAGATTTTGTCAGTTTGATGGATTTTGGCATGGCTTTACCTACGTACCTGTGCCGGCGAGGGCCAATACCCTTATTGAAGGCTCGTGGAGCTTCATTCTGAGAGGTTTGACTGATCCAGGAGGAATTGTACATCACAATGGACGGCTGCTGACGATTTAAGGACTTCTCCTGACACTATGGACGTGCCACATCCACTATGTTCCTGAAAGATTAATTATTGGACGTTAGCGAGAGTACATGCCGCGGCTGGGTGGAGCATGGGAGGTCGGCCCATCGTGTCCAATCCGGGTTACGCGATTGAATATGATTCAAAACGCTTGGAATCTGCCGTCCGAAGCTGGGCAAAAAGTGGAGGCTTCTCAGGCGATCATCAGGGCACAAACATATGGTGATTCTAGAAAGTTCTTCTCAAGCACGCGCTGAGGTCGTCGAGATCGCTTCCTGTATTGTGGGAATGTGAGTTTACGCCTCTGAGCGCGACATCAATCCAGCAGAGGAATCGGTTCCACGAGCCACCACAGGAACGCTGTTAGGACAACGGTAACCTCGTATTACCAAGACTCCGTCAGGGCTCGCAAGGCCTTGGTCAACACACCAGCCCGGGTTTCGGTCGTTTGAGGCTCCTCCACAAAGAAGAGGCTGAAGCGGACCGGGAGGCAAGTGCCCAGCGATGGCTTCCACGCGTGGGATGGAACATTCCTTAGATGAAGACTGCAATATCATCTGTTGATTGGCCTTGACGCGTTGAGACGACAATGGGCCCATCAAGTCTTGGATGATGGGCCACGGGTCATTGACGATTTTAGATTGCCGGCGTCGAGTTCATAGATGAGATGTATTTATCCTGAAAAGGTCAGTGCGGCGTTAATAAACATCGTCAGCACGATAAGCCATACATATACTCTCTTTGCTCTAGAAGTCACTTTGAGCGGTCCGGCCACCGAAAATGAAGGCGAGAGACCTCCAGGCGATGGGCAGGTACATCGACGCCGTCTGGGCCGCTGCCGTTGTGGTCTGGTGTGCATGGGGCTGGGTTGTAGTGGATGCATCTGCGACATTTTGGACTCTGATCGGCGTTCAACATGTTGCGGATGGCCGGAACAGTGTTGAGCGACAGATGCGCGATGAAAGTGGTTGTCAAGTGACGGAACTGTGATCGAGGAAGAGGAGGCGCGAAAAAACGCTCGGATTCTAGCCGCTTTTGGCATCGACCACGTGATCATGTTCACATTTGTGTTCGACAGGAGGGTGCTATCAGTATTGACAGGATGGTTCATTCAAATTGGCGGATGGCTGTATTTTAGATGCTTTGAATGAGCGAATACTTGACTTAAGTATACTGTTGCTTGTTATACACGACGCCGACAGGATTCGTCACCAGCCCTGCGCAAGCCGGGGCTCGACATGCAACGCTTCAGGCTGACATAACGAATCAGATCTGGACCAGTGCACTTTGTTCGACCAGAATTCACGGATCTTTGTGTCGAGTTGCAAGTCCCGACGCCATCTGACGATTTTGGAGATGCCCCAGGAAGAACGCATATGCAGGTGCCTTTTCCTGCTTCTCTTACCTGCTTCGACTGATATCGATGCGATACGCTGTCCATCTTATGCCTCTATATCTTCGCCTTTGCCGGTGCACTCACAAGCCTCCCATGCACATAGCTGATACTCCGCAGCTTCTCTGTAGCCTCACCCCACAACTCATTTCTTAACAAGGAGTACACTCCCATCTTCGCCCTTCCTTGTATCTCTTTTGCTTTCTTCATCGCAACATTCAGCATTTCGTGAGGTTCTGCAACGGCATCCACGATTCCATCTTGCAGAGCTTGCTGCCCTGTCCATCGATGTGCCTCGAGCAACATCTTGCGCGCGATTTGGGGGCGTAGTTTCAATCTTGGCAGAGAGCCGATGCCAGGAAAGTGGAGCCCAAGGTTGACTGGTGGCATTGAAAAGAAGCCTCGTTTTGAATTCATGATCCGGTAGTCGTGTGCCAGCGAGAAAGGACATGCACCGCCAAATGTATGTCCTGTGAGCAGAGCTATTGTGGGGAACGGATAGTCAAGAAGGGTCGCCAGAAGCTATTCAATACAGGAGTCAGTCAACTCGTATTGATGGTGTTTCTCAACATGGAGTTGCATACCGGGTAAAATCCATCACTGTTCGCGAAGGGATTTGTATCCGCCTCGTCTAGCTCCAAGCCTGTACACCAGAACTTCTCATCATTTCCTTTGGTGATAACACAACCTTCAGAGTCCGGTCCCAACTCCTTTTCAATATCTCGGAGTGCTTTGATAATCTCTTGCGCGAAGCGGACATTCAATCGGTTTTCGGGAGCTTTCTGCATTGTTATAACGAAGACGCGGTCGTACTGGTCGACGCGTAGATTCCAATAAGGTCCTAATGCCATGATGGCAAATATTCAGGAATGCAACTTCGATGTTTGCTTCAGGTCCACTGGTAGTCGCAAGCGAGATAATGCGCCCGAAACTTCCATGCGCTCGTCAGTTCCGTAAAACTCGAACTTGACAGCAAATTCTGGAGCAGTCAACTAGCATGCAGCGACAGCATCTTGCGCCTCGGCATGCAAAAGAGGGGAGCGTGGGAAGCGTTCACAAGCCTAAGCCGTTTGGGGATGTTCGGCAAATGATGCATGACGCCGTCCCTTTGGTTTACCCCGCAGACAGGTCTTCGGGACTGACTCGCACGACAGGACTCTCCAAACCTCGATTCCTCAGCCACAGTATCGAAGCTTCACTGCAGGCTTACTTGCACATAGCTTGGCACACTGCGGAGGCTAGTCACCACATGCATCCGGTGCCTTCTAAGGGTTGGTCCCAATCCACCATCAACCAATTGCCAATACCACCGTAGGGACCAAACCACTCTTGCGGCTGAAGCATTGTAGGTTCCAACATTGCATCGGCCATAGCGGCTTGATTTCCGAGTATGTCTTGTTGAGCGATCATGTTTGAGTCAACACCAAATTGCGTGGGTTGTGCGAATGGCGTACGGAGTCCTTGGAGAATACCTGCGGTTTCGAGTTCCCTTGGAGCAATCGAGGTGGCTTGTGGCAGGCGCTCGAATATAGGCTGCCACATACGGCAGAGATCGGGGCTGAATTCAAAGAACTGGAAGGTGGTGTTTGGTAAATTGACATCAGGGAATTGGCCCAGGGGGGGTCGTTGCATCACCTTCTCGCGGACGTCCATACTGTTCCACACCGTCAGCACGGTAATTAATATGGGTGAACTATACGAGAGCGGTAGCGTGAGACTGCTAGTGATGATTTGACCTCATCTGTGGGGCATATGAAGGACCAACGTACAGGTGCTTTAAGCTGCCTACTGCACTAGGCCACCGCTTACTTAACTCTTGAAGAGCTCTTGCCATGATAGCCAGGTTCTCCTCAGCTATGGTGACGATACCAGTATGTCTATAGCAAGACAATTGAGCCATGCCTGCTGTGAGACAGTAGAAAGTGAATATAGGACCAAGAAATCGCAGCTCATCGCGTGCCATGAAGTCTTCGAATATGCCAGCCACGAAAGAGGACGCTAGTAAGGCTGCGGCCGAAGGAGCGAGCTTAGGATCTACTGGTCGATTCAAAATCACGAGCACAGTGAAAAACTAGGAAGTTGTCAGAACAATCAATATGTGATTGGGTTTGGAAGACTTACCTGGACATGAAGTTGCCGAGCTTCGAAGCTATAGTGTTTCAGGGGCCGGCCCTCTGTACGTCGACAGAGTTGCAAACTCTCGGGCAAAGTCTTCAGCCATCGAAATAGACGATCCTCCAGAGATCGCTTATGCTCCTGCAAGCCGTGTTTCCTGAGGTAGCTCTGTGTCAAATCTCCTAAAATGCAAGATATGCCCACGTAGGATGAAAACAGGTTCGCGTGTCCAACAGCACCTTCGAAATCGAGCACGGAGATTGGTGATACATCTGCCAATCTTAGATCCAGCGCCCTTGGTCGTCCATGACCTGCGTTGATCAAACAGTCTCTGACAACCAAAGACCACCATATGCGTCTCCTTAGTCCAGCGTCAGATTTGCCATTGGGTTCCCTATGCAGGCCAATTTGATAGACTAAGCCTACACAAATCCTTAGCCAGAATCCGCTTGTGTCTAAAGATACCTGTTCCGGCCCTTCCGGATTCCACCAGTGCAAGAGACACGTTGCGGCAAGGGTGATGATGGGGTCTTCCTCTGCGCCCATCCAGAATAAGACTTTTGCGCGTTTGTAGAACTCTTCTGGAGGGTAATCTGGCAGGGGTGTCGACACTCTACTTCCAGCAAGCATCATGGCTTGTTGTAGTAACAAGGAAACCTGAGTTGGATGGCGATTTTCGATCCAGCTTCGTTCTACGACTGGGGTCCAAGGGTAACAACGAGTCCAAAAAGCGTCCAAAAGAGAGTCTCGGATAGGTCGAGGCGGCAAGTCACAGACACGCTGTATGCGTAGTATCTCGAGATCTGTATCGGACAGCCGATGGGGTGCCTTGTTGGGTACGCCAGCATCGTCATTGACGGGAACATCGTTACGAAGATACTCCAGTCGGCCAAGATAGCTGACGACTTTGGAGTGCGATGCGCAAGAGGGTGTATCCGTCATACCACTTGACGTGATGCTATTGTAGGGTGTCGAGAAAACTGGGTCCGAGTTTCGCTCCATTACAGGTGAATGGTCTCGTATGCTAGTGGCGCTGGATAGCCGTCTGCCGAGGTTGGCTTCTGGTTTGAAGCTGCCATCACTATCTGGGAGGGTTCCATTCGTGAACGCCATCGAGGCGGGTTTTTGCGACTCCGCATTGCCAGACGACCCAACAGAGAACGCTGGCAGGCTCCCGTCAGTTACGCTTCCCGGTTGTTCCGTTCTTCTTCGCCTCTGCGATGGTGGGGAAGGACTAAATGTGAACCGCCGCCGCTTCCTCTCTCGTGGTACACAATCGTAACCGTCTCTGGCGCAGGGTCTGCAGACGTCTCCTTCGACTTCATCAATGTTGCATCGTATCTTCCTCTTGTGGCAGATGACGCAGGCCTTTGCCGTCCGCCGTGCCCGTTCTTTGTCCGCGAGTGGCATGGGAAGTGTCACTCCATTAGGCTGTGGGTGCTATAGGTGTCGAGGAAAATCAGATCAATCGAGCAATTATTCAAGTGTATCGTTGGTGGTGTGAAGGGGGACCTAGACTTGGGGTACTGAGCTAGCGGGGCGATCGACACTAAACCACGCACAGTGGAGCTAGCGCGAAATCGAAGACGGACTTCCATGAGCATCCCCAAAAGGACCACGGGTTACAAAGCTTTCTGTATGGATGGCCTCGGACCACGTGCTCCGTAATCACACAACATTGAAACTTCTTACCTAGGTAGCTAGTGATGTGATACTCGACCTCATAGACGCTCATGGAATTCGCTTCCTTGCGGCACGTATACCTCGGTAGCTCACAGACGATTATATCCTAACATTGTGTCTTTATAGGAGATTGTTTAACATGACTGGTGTCACTAGCGGAAGACTTATGTAGAGTCTCGGCTCGAACACTGAATTGCTCACTATCATTTACCGGTATGCTATCCCCAGCTTCGATTTCCAAAACTTGTCCTTTGAACTGTCGATGAGGATGAACAGAACATTCTCAGACGACCAAAGTTGAGGGCTGAAACTGCCCCAAGAAACCGACTAGGGACATCTGGGATCTTATGTAATGAAAAGGACGTGTGTCTCCATAGACTCATTCCCCCATCCTGAGATATTGACCTGGCGTACACAGAGGAAAAGCTGTGTCGAAACATGATTCATCCATTCCGGCGCTCCACAAGCCCTTCAATTCGGGTCGGCGGTTTAAGGGACGCAGTCTGAGCTTGGATCTGCGCGAACACAGCTGTACCGACAGCGTTGCCATAGATGGCATTCACCCTGCGCAACAGTTCCACCTTCGAGACGGCTCCAGCAAGTGGGTCAACGAAATTAAGCTTGTACTCCTTGACCTCCCTTGAGTTGCGCATAGACATGGGGAAGCGACAGCCGTTCGTGCTTGTGATCCAGGCTACATTTGCGGATCGATTACGCATGTACTGGTCCATATAAACCGGACCACCTAGTTCCTCCATCGACACCAAACCAATAACTTTTAAGGCATCTAGATCTTGTTCATACGTGTACCATCTCCGAGTAATATCCTGTCTGTCCGGAACAATGCAGAATTCGGACGATGAGAAAGCGTCAATCCGTTCGTTGATGACATCAATGCGTCTCATATATCCATGAGGACAGCTCGGATATGTTCTTTCATTGACCAAGCTACATACCAATTCCAGTGCGTTTGGGAATTGGCCATTCTTGTAAGCCTTGACAATATCTGCCACTATTCCATCTTGCGAGTTGAGGTCAGCGCGCCCATCGAACGATGAACGCCCATAAGTAAGGAGAGGGGAGATGTCAAGTGAAAGACTCTCAAGTTGCACCAAGGGCTGAACTTCATTCAAGAGGCAATCGAAAAAGGATTCCAAGACTCTGTTCACCTTTAAATGTAGATGGCGTAGTTGAGGGATCACCTGTGATAGTACAGTGCTCAGATAAATTTCGGGGGCGAGAGATGGTTCCAGGTAGTCAATATCCAACTCCAAGCTTTCACAGCACACGGGTAGTGCCTGTATAAGAAGGGCCAGTGTCGAAGTCGGGAAAATTAGACGATCTTGGCGGTTGTAATCCCGCAAGCTCAGATCATTTGACAATGGCTCTAAACCAAACGAGAACGTGCGAAGGCCATTCATGCTACTCTTAAAGTGGGATGAGAGACAAGCAGTGCATAGAATAATGCATTGATACCACGGATCATGATGGCGGAGAGGTTGAACATCGTAGGAAGAAGCCTCCGTGGAATCCTGCGAGGAGATTGACGAGAACAGATAATCAGGCCATCTCCTTGAGCTGGATAGGAAGGAACGAGGCTCAGCATCTTCGAAACCAAGAGCTAGCGCCGACATTGATAAGGGGTGCTCAGGGCGAGTGGTGAATGGAGTGAGCCGAATTGTCATATTTCGTATCTCTGACAAGCTAGATGGTCGAGCACCTGAGATCGAGCGGATGAACCAGATGAAGTTGTAGTTGTCCAAAGCAATGTTGGCCCAGAGCAACGGCGTGCCAATGTCGGTCCATTCTTTGCAGACTAGCAAGGCTTTTGTGAAGTCTGTCCCGCTAGAAAACAAGTGCTCGAGCACATTGAGTTTGAGCTCTGCCGCGAGTCCAGAGAACGTTGCGTGCGACGTCATCGTTTGGGGTGGGTCCAAGGGCAAGGTCGTCTCGCTTCTTGCCGCCGAATTTCCTTGGTCCTCGTGGCAAGGTCGTCGCAGGTGAAGCTCAAGCTGTTCGGGTGGAGAGAAACGCCAAAACTCGAGTAGAGGGAAGGGACAGCTCAGCAACGTAAACTCATTCGTCAGAAGTGGAAAGACTCTATGCGGTTGAAGTGAGAGTCAAAAGGTTGGGAAGTGACGTGGTAGGTGGCCACAGGAAGGATATTGTTTGTTGTTTGGTCCTCGCTTACTGGGCCAAAACGGGTAAGATCCATCTCACTTGCAGGGATTCGACTTCCAGCGACCGTGAAAGTAATGGCACGTGCGTACGGGAGGATATCACTTCGTCTTTGCGTCAGTCACTATCTCATATTTTACTTATCCTGTTCGATTAGTCGAAACCTCCCTGGAAATTTGGTTATTCTTTCAATAATTATACGCAATTTGCCCTTCAGTGAAAACTTTCATTGCTCATGTACAAGAATGTCCTTGGTTTCCACCAGTCGATGCATGGTGCTGACAGAAAATCGGAAGAAATTCGACTGATCTGAAGGGGCCAAGCTTATCCCGGATGATATCCATCGTACAGACCAATCGGCTCCTCATAACCTCGAATTGTCAACGGTTTCATGATACGCAACAAGAATAGGCACGGTTTGTCCTCTTGAGACGCAATATCACGCCACTGTTGAGGCAAGCCGTCTACATGATTGGATAGACCACAATCATGACCTATTCTGTCCATAGGGTCCATGATAACAAAGCCCAGCTGCTCGCATTTCTTGGTGTAGAGACGTGATAGCGGGAGCCGTATTCCGCGCTCGGTGGTCAGCCAAGTGTCGTCTATGATGATGGCTCCAATTCCTCTGGCCTTGTCCACACCAGCCGAGGGAATCAGATCCCCACCGGGAAAGGTCGCGGCTAGTTCGCAATAGGTATTGTTGTTGAAATCGAGCCTTTTCCAAACTTCAACGGTTGGCTCTGCAAACACGAGGAGTGGTGTAGTGGGAAAAGTGTCAATCGTCTTTCCAAGTATGTCGATCTGCGAGTAATGAGGGTAGCCAGGCCATAGAGGGGGCAAATATCCACTGAAGTTGTTCACTCGGAGAGATTCGATTTTAGGGAAGATGCCCGCATCGACAGCTTTCCTCAACTCCGAGCTGAGACAGTTTTGACGACGGTTCTGAAGCCTCACCGTGGGATTAACTCGCCCATCCTTAAAAAGATCGCACTTGCAGACGGCCAGACCATGTGGCCTGAGATGTATATGTAAAGTCCTCAACTCCGAGAACGACCTGCCCTCTTGAACCATGTTGTTGACATAGCCATCATTCATGATGGATGGACAGAGGATGCCGGTGCTCAGCTGTAGATGATGTAGTCGAGGGAGTGCCGCACGAAGAGAGTTGCGAAAGCGATGCGACGGATCCTTCTGGGTCATATGGGCATCGTCCAACTCGATGCTGATGCACGATGGCGGTAAGACGTGGAAGATATTCCTCAGCAGCCGATTGGTCAGAGTCAAACGTTGCCGTCGGTTGTAGACAGGTATTGCTGGATCGCTCTGTGCAGCAACTCGGAATGAGAAGGCCTCCAAGGAGAAGAATCTGTTCTCGATGATTGCCCACAACTCCCAGAGAGCGGACTGAACCAAAGACCACTCCGATATGTCGGAGGCGTCCTCGCGGATCTGGATATACTTCATGGCCTTTGTGGTGAAGAACGATGGTGTGCGTATGCAGCGAGTGTATGTGTTCTTCAACGGATTGTGGATCTCGGTAATCAGGTCTTTGGCCAGTGTTCCATGAATCTTCGCGGAAGAATTCAGATCCCGAAAGTGGGACTTCCTCGCTGGTGTGGGCCGGATTTGTACAGAGAGACTTTTTGTAAGATCGCAGGTGGTTTGACGAGCCGAATATAGCGACTTCAGAAATGGTATCAGGTTGTCGTTGTTGATAGGAACATAGGTCCAAAGCAGCGGAGTGGCGAGCGTGTTCCATTGTTTACAAACTCGTAGTAAGCGACTGAACTCTTTTTCGCTGCTGAGATGATACAGTTCTTCGAGGATAGCCAATTTGAGTTCGGCGGGGAGGCCATCAAAGCGAGCCATGGCGAGTTGTGGGTTGTCAATTTGTGCAATGTCGGGCTTGTGCAGAATTGAGCAATGGAGGCTTTTATTAAGTTGCTTCTTGAAGCACCCGTGAGATCTATGAAGTGAGATCCCACGTCTTGCGATTGTGACGATATGTCCAAGCAACACAATGGGTGTCAATGCCAGTAGCTTTTGCTCCTTAACAATGTTGACACTGCGTCTCGACCCGATCCTGCTGCAAACAACATTGACTTCGAAATGAATGGGTTTCCGGTACCGACGATCCGAGTCTGCACGAGGTTGTGATGATCGCTGCTAGGTACGGCTAGAGGTCACCCCACATTGAAGCTCATGTATATAGAAATTTTAATTAGCGACCGACTCTACACCTTTGTTCGTTGGGGACTAGACGCCTATCCAGAACTTATTACATGGTGGTACAGTTACAATCATATTGAAATACGATCAGAATATCTGACAGCAAACCCCTTCCCATAGATTCGCACACAAGAGCAGCTGTTTGAACCCTATAATTTGCATCATGTGAGGGCAATAAACACCACCATGACTCAACTCGCCACACTTCAACCCCCCAGCTTCTCAACACCCCCTCTCTCTAATGCAAGAACTCATTGAAAAAGTTCACAGTCGCCCTCTTACACCTCTCCAACGCAACCCTCTGCGTCCCATCGCTCTGATCCCCCTTCGCCGCAAATCCATGCCTCACCCCCGGATAGAACACATACTCATACGGCACGCCCCGCGTCGGAATCACCTTGTTGCCATACTCCTTCAGCTCCTCCGTATACGCATGGTCGTGCTCGGAGGCATTAATCTGCACGGGCACGCTGACGCCCGCAATCTCCTCCTTGGTCACCATGGATGGATGAGCCATCGTGATGCAATCGATCAGTGCGGGGTCGGCGCCGAGTTGGAAACAGGCCCAGCCGCCATAGCTGGATGAGTGGAGCGTGAGGTTAGTGATGGTTCTTGAGGGGGATGAAAAGATGGTGTTCTTCGCAAAGTTTGTAAAACGCTACCTGGGTGGTATATTGCAGAGCGATGGCAACAGGCACCGTGTAATGGGATATCCTTACCAGTAGCCTACAGCGCCGACTTTGGGATACTGCGTCTTGAGGATTTGAGCGTGGGCTTTGATTTCGGGCCAGCGTTTCTCTTTGTTCTGACGCCCGATGAAGGCGCCGACGTCGAATTTGGCCCATTTCTCGGGGTCGTCCATGGTGCTTTCCTGCACGATCTCGTCGCCGAAGCTGAGTTCTCGTCAGTATGATTGGCCTGTCATTGTGCCGTCTTCCCATCTTGCCGTTTGGAATGAGACAGTGAGTGGTTTGGGAGGCAAGGCTGTGGTGGCATGCGATGGAACGCAACTCACTAATTCGGAATGTAGACCGTGGCATTACACTCCTTTGCAAAGTGATCTGCCAAGATCCTCAAATTCGGAAACGTCCATCCGAAAATATCGTGCACGAGAAGGATCGCAGCAGACTTCGAGGTCCCTGTGACGTAGGTCTGGCTCTCGCCTATCGTCGTCTCGGTGCCCACGGTCTCGCCGTTCCAGTTGAAGCCCTTCTTGCAGTCTTCGCACACGGACATGGTGAATAATTCAGATGATCAATTGACTGGTTGGAAATGTCGACTGAGTGGACTTCTTGATATTCCATTTTTCAAGGTTGCAACTCGAGTTCTTTATACCATGGTGCTGCTGCGTAGTGAAGGTCTGGAGGAACCGCCACGTCCCGCGCCGGACTTTAGCTAATGGCCGCGGCGTCGGCATTTCACTTGCTGTGCAACTCAGACTTAGAGTTACGTGCGAGAGTTCCCTGTGAACAGAAGACCAATCTTCGGGCCCGATATGATGTCGCAATGTGCCCAGGTGGGAGTGTTGAAGTCATTGGTTGTGTTCAACTCGTAAGGCACCTGCGTGTCGGTGCGGCTTGGGAAGTCTCGCCGATAGGCTGGTGGGTAGCGCGACATTTACGGAGTTGAGAAATGGATACCCTTATCAATCTCTCGGTGGTGAGAGCGGTTCCTAATGTATGTTCGATGAAGTCGTCAACTACAAAATGAAAGTAGTAATGGGACTGTGCAAGAATCGGCCACATGAGGTATAGTATATTCCTTAATGTAAAGAGTGCAAAGACCGTAGAACTAGTCGGGAAATTTTCCAGGTACTTCGGCAAATCATACCTAGGAAGAGGTGAGGAGTATGCGACAGCTACGAGGAATTGCACAGATCTTCCCGCTTGTGCAATTGCACATCTGCATTGTTACTCCGCTCTTCTTCGGATACTTTCCCGATATGTATTTGCACATCCCAACCTACAATTTCGCCAGCACCTGCCTCCCACCGTCTCCACTCCCCAATACAATGTCCTCACTCTCCCAACGCGGATCAAACGTCACTCGATTCAATGGATTCCTGCGATGCGCTCGATCGAACAAGTCCTCGTACACTTTGCCATCGCTCCTTCCTAAAGCACTGTCGAGGAGCCAGTCCGGAATGGACCACGCATCCACAAGCTTCACTGCATGTGGCCTCAGATCTGCCATGAGCTCTAGTATAACGTCAGGTAGTGAGTAGATGGTGTCCGAAGATACAGCGTTCGTTAGCGTGAAGGCAGATGCGAAGGAATCCAGTGTGAAGAGCGCGTAGAGACGAAAACAGGTTCGCAGGACTAGTGGTGTGGGTTCGGAAAGCGTGGACGGAGTCGAGTCGAGAGAGTTGTAGAAGTTTGTAACCAGGATTTGCTCGGAGTATGCGCGGCTGAGGGAGTGCAGTTGGATCATGAGTCTTGTCCAAGGTTTCTGCTCTACCACTCGAGCTTGATATGCACGGTAGCTGAGATCTGCGGCTCTCCAGCGAAAGGCATCAACAATAGCTTCGTCGTCTATCAAGCCGTCTTCGTTAGCAATACTCTGTGGGACGCGATGGCTGCGACTCTTGAGGTAGAATTGAAAAAGCTCGTCTGTGGGATCCTTGGGCAACGCCTCACGGTTTTCGACGGCCTCGGTCATCTTCTTGATCAAGTAGGCGGCTACTTGCTGCGTTATCATCCAGTTGTCGCCTTCGACGGTTGGCTTGGACAGATAACTACACGGTCAGCGAGGGACACGACGAAACAAACCGGCACACATACTCTGCATTGAGTCCTACAAGTCCACTTCCGCCTCCGAACCCATGCCCGCCCATAGCCCTCCTGCACGTCTCGATTCCATCAGCTGCCAGCATTGTACACAGACTCTTCAGCCCACTACTCGCACTATGAAGCTCCGCAAGCGGTCCGAAATCTCCCTTCTCGATCGTCTGCCGACTCTGATGATAAAGCTTGTACATATACTCCCCCGTATAGTGCAGTGCAAAGCTCGTCGCGAGCAGCGGCAGTACGCGAATCTGAACAGTCGGATAGTCCAATACCTTCATCTCCTCATCGTCCTCGCTCCTTGAATCCCGATCCCGAAACTGCCTCCTCACACAACAATATCTCACAGCGACCGTAACTGCTCGAGCCAGCACCAGACGCGCATGCATGATAATCTGGCCGCGGACAAAGGTCAGGCTGCCATAAACCACCGCCGGGTGGCCTTTCCGATTCAGGGTTCCCATTTCATCAGACACCTCTGCGTATCTCGACAGCATCGCTTCCTTGGGTACCCTGACATGATTGAAGAGCATGTACCCGTTATCCATGCTGGCGTAACCGTACTTCGGACCAATGTCGCCGATTACAATGCCCGGAAGCGGCTGGTGGGTCCGTTCATCCCGAATCCTAAGGATGAAGGGCTGCGGGCCGTGGGACTCAAACTCCTCTTCGGCCGCTGTTACCCTTTTCGGCTCGGCAGTGGCTGTTGGCAAACCGGTACGGGTAGCGGTCGGCTTTCCTGATGGAGCGCGCGGAAGTAGCAGTTGTGCGACCACAACCTGGACAGTGCCCGTTATATCAGCCTCACGCTAGCAGGAGTGTGTGACAGTAATGCGGGAATGATGTCAGAAGTGACGTGCCTTTATCTATCCACTACAGATGGCACAAGATGCAGGAAGGACAGCATGGAAAGAGGCGCAGGGCATACTGACCGCATGTGTAGCCGTCCGTCCCAGTGATCCATTCCACCATTTGCTCGCTGTCAGGTGCGGGCTGTGGATCTCGAACTCTTTCTTCACCGGATCCCATTTGGCCACTGTCTCGAGCCCGCGCACGTTGCTTCCATGCCCAAGCTCGCTTTGTGCGTAGCATCCGATGATGGACCAGCTTTCTATCTGTGGCAACCAGTATGCTTTCTGTGGCTCTGAGCCTTGTTCCTTTATCGTGGTGACTATACAACCGATTAGCTCTTTGCATATAGTGTGCTCCCTGCCTAAATAGGTGTAAGTCACCAAACATGGTTCCGTGTAGATGGTACGGGCTCATCTCATCGTTCAAGTACTCGGCCATCCTATAATGGTCGTCATCCCAACCATGTCTCCTCACAATCCGCTGAATAGCTTTTGCGCGCGCCAGCCCCAGACGATAGCGCTCAGGTCGGCTTAGGTTCATCTGCTGGGTTTTGCTGAAGATGTGCTCGCCCTGGAGCACTTGCAGCACTTTGCGCTGCCGCCGCAAAAAATCCCGTGACAGCAGATGACAGGCTAGTTCCTCAACGTCGATGTCTGAGCTGCGACGCTCCGTCTCCAGCGTCAGGCTGCCATCGTAGCACGGTCTGATTCTGGATGTGAAATCGGGCATTGTACGACGTTGGATGCGCGAGAAAGCAGCAAAAGACAAGCGGTCGAGGCGGGATACTCATGAGACATGGGTAGTAGAGATGCCGAAGCCACAGTCATAGTAAGCGATGAATGGGCGGCCTCGGTAGTGCATGTGGTGTTCGATAATGGAGCGTCGTAGACGTACCTAGGCCCAAGGTACGAGTGGTGAGAGCTTCCTACCCCGCCCCAGACGTCATCAAGGCAAGAGCGATCCACGCGCGCTTCGGCGCTTCTCGGCACTAGCACACAGCCCTAAAGAGCTCTCGAGTGCTGCAAGGCTGTGAGGCTGTGAGACTCGTACCTGTAGGCATTACGCCCCGATATTCGAAGCGCTGGCGCGGAGCACAGCGCCACACAGATCGTCATCAGCTGATCAACATCAAACACAGTACTGCAAGGAACCTCAACGTGTTTGCAAGACTTCGATTTCATTCGAAGTCGTGGAAATCTCATCTACATCGTACGGGGTGACTAACACCCCGCTCCTGAAACCATACCAGATGTCCTCTACCCAACCCGAAACCAAAGCCAGATGTAGTTGTACAGGGTATCAGATGCCCAGCCCAATGAAAAAGAAATCCGACCTTGCCCAGATAAGACCCCACTGCTGCACTCCTTTACGGGAACAGCTTTCTTGCCCGGGAGCATACTGGTGAGGTGAACGTCGTACATCTAGTCCAGCACCTTCTCGGCCCATCGAGTGGCCAAGCCAGCCTCTTCGTTGATAAGCTTTTCCATGTGGCATGTTGCGAGGCGGACCATGACCTCGTAGGGCGCCTCCTGGCCATCAACCACCTCCCTGCTCCTGGGCATGATGATAATTCCACCATCCGACCCGTTCCCACAGTGCGCTCGTCTGATGAAGCCTGGCTTTGAAGAAGACGTTCCAGGGATGCCCCACTCGAAGTCAGCACCCATGTGCAGCCAGGACGTGATGTATATGTCTGGGCCACGATGAAATCCAAGCGCACATTCTGTATCCACGATGGGTTCGATCGACGCGAGATAATTCAACAGCTGCTGCGTCCATTCAGGTTTGATTTCGGAGATGCCGCGATTGATTTCCTGAACGACAGGGATGATTGTCTCGTTGGTTACACTGAGCGCCTGATTATGACTGTTCTAACCGCAACGTCGTGCAAGCATGCGGGCACGCGAAGTCCAATGCATAACCGCAGCCAGCACACATGGATTGAGGCATCATGAAAAATAGGACTTACTGTTTCTCAGTCACAAGTTCGCTGATGTCCCTCGACGCCACGGCGAAATGTGCCATGTTGCCCATGTAGTGATCATCCAGCGCTGGCTCTTGCCTCTTTCGCCAATTAACAGCGATGCCCGCACGTGTCGAGGATTGCCTTATCTTCTCCAGGTCTTCAGCGCGCGCTCGCGTGATGTGTGTCCAGATCAATGCCGAGAGCACATTGAAGATGGTGATTGGCGTCATGGTCTGAACCCCGGCCTTTTGGAGCTCATCGCGGTAGCCATGAAGTCGCGAAGCGGGAATGACAAAGAGTTTTACCGAGCAAGGCGCCTGATCGTCAAGTGTTTTGGGATAGTCGTATTTCTCGGTCGTGTACGCGCCAAACTTTGTCGTGTGCGACGGCTGCGCGCGTGCATCGACCTTCTCTCTCATAGCGGATTGGTCCGGCAGAGCCTCCCGCGCTGTGTAGTTAGCAGCGATACCTGGTACGGAATAGTCGCGTGCATGAACTCACACAGTAATAATTCGTTTTTGCGTGGGTTGACCCCGTCGGCAAAGTATCTCATAAACATAGCCGTGCCCATGCCGTCCATGATACTGTGATGCCCGTAGACACTAAGGACAAGCCCACCGGGTATAAAGGTGGCTTGCACAGACAAGGCGGGAATGCTGTTGCCCTTGAAGTCCGTGAGACCCTCAGCCAAAGGCGGTATTCCAGACGTCTTGCGCAAGATGTCGGGGCAGAACCACTCGCCTTTGCAGGCAAGCATGGGAAAGCCACGTGTCTTTAATGCCTCGTAGGTGAATGGGTAGTCGTAAAGAATCTTCGAATGGAATATGACCGCCATGACTTCATCTGATATCTCCCCTGGGAAGCGGAGGGAGAGTTTACCAGTCTCCGGATCTTCCGGGCCTAACCTACCGGCAAGGAACGGGAACTTCATTAGTGTGACACGAAGACCAGCAGAAAGAGCGTGGATTGCATCCTCAGCTTGAGCTCCATCTGGGAACGGGAAGATATGCAGTTTCTGGACGTGGGTGCGGACGTTGTTCTGATCAGCCAGTGACAGATGGAAGTCTTGGTCGCAGACATAGGACATGGTGTGGATTCGAGAGGTAGACGATCCAAGATGCTGAAAGGGGAGTGCTATCTTCCTCAAGGTTTGATTGATTCCACTAGGCGTTACCTGGCTTTTATGTAGCCATGCAACGCACCCCATCATCAGTGCAACTCACCACCGATACTGCTGGCAGCAAACGGCGGGGGTTTGACCCCTAATATCTGGCATCTTTCACTCCAGTGCTGGAGGCTAATGAAGTGCTGTGCAACATTGTTCTCGCACAGACCGAGGGAACGTTTGCACGCCCCGATCGAAGGACTGCCGAAAATGGAATCGTGCGTCTTGTCACGGCATCTAGCCGCTTCCCCGACAAGCTCCCGCTTTGCGAAGGGCGCCACCGCTTCTTCCCCGTCCCCGCGCTTGCGTTAGTCTGACTCTTCTGGTGACGCCGTGGGATGACCACAATCATCACTTCTGGATGTTGACCGCTGAGTGCTTAGCGTGCGGCAGTGAGACGAGGGGAATCGGCTTGTCTGCTGGTGCATTGTCTTTTGGGAGCACACGGAAAATCATGAGCTGCTCAAGCTGCAGCTAGATAAGCCGAAGATAGCTCGTGTCAGGCATTCGTCTAGACCAGAGGGCAGAAGACCATATGACTGAAACAAGTCAGTCGCATATCTTTCCGTCTTTCAGTGGGAGCCCTCCGACAAGAGGTTGCGCAGCTGATCGTATACGGCTAGATTTAGAAGCATTGAAACAGGCGCACAAGGCTAGCCCTGTGCATGATGGTGTCCATGCGCATGCAGGCGTTCAGAATCGGAGCCGGACAGTCGGGTAGCAATGTTGTCGTCGAGGTATAGACTTTTGATCGCGCCACCAAAACGATTCTCCGGCAATCGTCGGTCTTAGTTCGCTTTAGTCTGCGACCCAAAATATGCCTGCGAGCCCGAAGTCAAGGATACATTCCTGTGATGATCCGGGTGTGTGGAAGCAGGCTTGTGCACAGCAGAGCCCAGGAAACTTGGAAACCTACACCGATCGACGTGCTTTACGTTCTTAGCCAATGAACACCATACCAGGGGATTGGTAGTGGGATGGAAAAAGCGGTGTAAGCCTTCCATAGACGACAAATCTCCAGTCTCGAGGTTTCCAGAGGATTTGGCGGGACATCGTAGGTTGCGAGGAGTCCAGCTTGAATGGGGCTTGTAAACGATTGGATGGCCTTCATCGTTCGAAAGTGGTCTCGGCTTGCCTGACAATGTGACGAAACGTGACTCCGCTACTGAGCTGCATATAGCGAACATCGATACCTCTGAGATAATGATAGTGGTCAGTGCCGCTGCGGGTAGCTGCCTCTCCTCAAACATTGTGTTAGATGTAGCGCAAGATGATGACTGCTGAGCTGGAAATGCCCAACAGCGGCTCCACCTGTCGAAAGGAAGACCCATTGAGTTTTTGCCAGAGGTTTGGAATTAAGGAGCACCTTTGAATTCCGGCGAGCGAGAGCCAATGGCTCATTCCTTCTTGAGATGCGCCTCCAGCGGGTGGTGACGATTTATACATCCATCGCAGACAGAAGCATGAGGACATCGCGCCCTGATTTAATACATGATAGACAAAACAAAGCCACTGTGGAGCAATCTAGACTGCCATGTGTCGGATGACTTCGCACAGGTCGGTAGGGAAGCGGGTAGGTAGCAACGAAGCCGTAAGGAATCTGGCCGCAACTGTGTTACACAGCACACTTGGCTCCCGAACTCCGGAATCGGGAAACAGTACGGCATGCCGGGAAGCTCAGGCTCACGACGATCATTGGTACAAATTCCCTCGCCGTGTGTCAACGGAAGACAGTCTGAGCATCCGCGACTCCTCCGGTCGGGGCCAGGAGAAACGGCTGCAATAATTGGCAGGGATGGGCCGACGATGCACATAAGATGTGGGAACTGCACGCCATGCCAAGCTATCTGGGAACATGATGGGTTAGTTGACATCGGAGGCATTGAGGGCGACATGGGAGCCAACCTGAGGGCGCAGAAGAAACGCAGCGCTAGCTGATAAGGCTGTGCCTCATAGCAGCATGGAACTTTCCTCGTGTGCTTCGATCGTCTGGCCAGGCCATACACGGTGGTTCGTCTTCATAAACTACTGGTCGTAACACGCATGAGGCACGGATCGTTCCCGAAGCGGAAACGGCACAGGGCGGTGGGGTTCTGACGATCGGTCGCGCGGTGCTGTGGCTTCGGCATCGATACCAGCGCTGTCATGACTCGGTGACTCGACCTTATCGTGCCTCGCTTAAGGAGACGATGGGGAAAACCAAAGCGATTCTGGAGGAAAAACGGTATTGCGCGTTCTCCATGATTGATAGGGCTGGAAGGAAAGATGGAGGACCGCGTTTTCATGGTGCCGAAGCATGCGGGGTCCAACATTCTGCCCAACACGGTATGTCAGCGTTCATCCCAGTACGGCATTTATTGTAGAAACTTACAGACGCCAGCCACTATTCTCGCGGTTGCTCCGGTTCGCCAGTAGAGTGCCAGCGCGTGTTGCTATCGACGACGTGCGGTCAAATCAACAGCGCACACACCTCGAGCTCCTCTCGGATGTTCTGGTCTTACGCGAAACCATTCTTAATGCCCTGGATTCCACGACATCAGAGGCTCTGGAGCGACGAGATGAGGTGTACATTGCAATAGTCGCCGCGGGTGGATACGAATATACGGTGGCCATGCTGGCAGTCCTAGCATTGGGCGCGGCGGCTGTGCCAATCGCACCAGCGCTTCCGATCGAAGAGGCAGCCTACTTCATCGAGAAGTCACAGGCAGCACTTGTACTGGTCAGCTCCTTTGATCTCGAGAAGTGTTGCAAGCTCGAGAAGAGAATAGCCTTGTCAAGCAACGAGCACTTCCAAGGCGTGCCGATTGGGCCTTGTACCCTAACACCCACACTTCAACCAACCGAGATCCTCATCTCGTCCGATCGTGCACTGGAGGAAAATGAGCCGGCTGTTGTAATCTTCACCTCTGGCACGACGGGGCCACCCAAGGGAGCTGTCATGAGAAGAGCCTTCGTGTTTGATTGCGCCATGTCGGTTGCCGACCACTACAGGCTGACAGCAGAGGATGTGATGTTGCACGTGCTACCGGTCCATCACGCGACTGGTGTAGGCATCAACTTCTTTCCCTTCCTGGTAGCTGGAAGCCGCATCGAGTTCCGTAGTGGAGGATCCGATGAAGTGTGGATGTGGGAAAGGTGGAAGCAAGGCGCGGTGGAAGCCCGTCGGCGACTGACTTTCTTCTCGGGGGTCCCCACGATTTATATGCGGATGCAAAGACATTACCAGCGCACGCTGTCCAAACTCCAACCTAGGGAGTTGGCGAAGTACATTGCGGGTGCGAGGCAGTTCAAAGCTTGTCTCTGTGGCACCTCAGCGCTGCCCCAGCCTCTCAGTGAGTTCTGGACCTCGCTCATGCAGAAGGCCATCGTCCAGCGATACGGTGCGACCGAGTTTGGTGCCGTGTTCAAAGTCGGACTCGATGACAAGAAGACACCTGACGGCTCGGTGGGTCAGGTAGTGAACGGCATCGATGTCAAGCTGTCGGATGGTGACCAAGGGGAGATCCTCGTGAAGAGTCCGGTAAGTCAGAACGCATCAGCTTAGGCGATACCTGCTGACGGCTCTTTAGCACATGTTTTCCAAGTATCTGCGCGATCCTGAAGCTACGGCCAATGCACACGACGATGAAGGCTACTTCAAAACGGGCGACATCGCCAGGAGAGAGGGCAGGTACTACTGGATTGTGGGGAGGGCGTCTCTCGATATCATCAAGACAGGCGGATACAAGATATCGGCGCTCGACATCGAACGGGAGCTTTTAGCACTGCCGTACATCGGCGAGGCGATGGTGGTAGGCGTTGCAGACGAAGAGTTTGGGCAGCGCGTCGCTGCCTTGGTCTCGCTTCAGGAAGAAGAGCTCACCGACAGCTTCCTAGAGACGAACGGCGACAACGAGCATCTCCTCACGATCCAAGACGTTCGACGGCATCTCCAGCATCGACTCGCATCGTACAAGATGCCGACGCTGCTGCGCATTCTCGATGGCGAGCTCCCCAAGACGGCCACGGGAAAGGTACAGAAAAAGGTTCTCGGACCGAGATTCTTTCCTACGCCTGGCTACCAGACGTGTCCAGAGGTGCAGCAATGGCAGAGAACGAGGGAACTGGCGAAGCTGTGATGAATGCCATCCTCTAGGTAGAGGGAAGTAGTGACAATCGCGTCCGCGGGCAGGACCACCAGTCGAGTGTGTCTGTTACCGAGACGTGCTTGAGGGGAACAGGTGCATGATAGTGAGCAGTAAGACACCTTCAAGGGAGCCCTTGTAGATTGTGGTCTGATGGCATGGTGATGTGAGCGTGTCGCACAACATCGGCGACGCGTCGCGGGCGAGTAGCAGTCCATCGCCCCTTCCCAATCCGGCTTAGTCTGCTGGCGAATCCTGAGGGCACCTGCAAATGATCCAAGCTCTTGAGGCGCCCAACTGCGTTGCTTCTGTGTCTCCTGCGCGCCGTTCTCCTTGTTACCGGCTTCACATTTCCTTTGACGTGCCTGTTACCAAATTTGATGCCCAAGACAATGCCTCAACTCACTCGTCCATTCCCTCAAGGCATTCCCTTTTGGAGCCTGCAGTATAGAGGACACGCGATGCCTTCTCACGAACTACTCACTCCGGCGATTCTCCTAGACGTATCTACCCTATCTCTATGTTTGTATCATTGACATTCTTGCGCAATTTACCTGGTCATTCATCGATACTGACGATGATTTTCAGTCAGTCAGATGCGGCTTTGAAGCCTCGGCTAATCCTGGATCTCATCATGAGCTTGAGAGTGACAGTACAATCACATCTTCGCTTGTTCCGTGACGAGACACTATTGCCAATCTAGTTCTGTCACGCTTCTCTCAAGATGCCAGCTATCCATTGCCATGAAATCCACGATGACGAGCTGCGCGTGGCTTCAATATGCCAGGCTTTCAATGCCCACGCGACTATATGAAGAGCCATTTGTTATGCCTATGAAGCTTGTTGCCTCCTTCTAATCAGCACATGTAGAGCACTTACTCCAAGACAAGGTCTGTCTCAAAGCGTTCATCACCAATCATCAGCAAGGAAAGCCACCACTCGAACAATGCCGGATTGGTTCTCTCAGAATATATTGACTCATGCAGACGAACTCCAACGAAGGGGATGTCTCGAGATGACACTTCCTAACTGTACCCTTAGGAATGAGATTCATCCTATATTCCGCGAAGATCGATGGATGAAAGGCTACGGACAGCACACCGACGAGATTTACAAGTATATGAAAGGCGCCTTGCGACTTGCGTCCCTTTTCTTAACTGAAGACTGTATGCTTCCGTGGTTCACTCACATCCTATATGGCGCCAATCGAATCAGTGCGCTGCGGAGTGCCGAAAACCGAAAGCTTATTTACCTCGAAGTCACGAAGAAAGAACGATCTCGCGATGCTATACAGAAGACCAGAGACAGTTTCGTAGCACTCGCAGAGTGCGTTACTCTAATGTTCATTCCTAGCACGTATAGCCGGACAGAGTCTGCGTACGGCATAACGAATGAACGACGCAAGTGCTGGGAATGGAGCAAACACTTCCGCGACTCCGACTACCCATATATATCGCGCAAGAATAAGGATCTCGAACGAGACGGGTTCAAGAATCCGGAAATAGCAATCCTGGGCGACTTCCAGGACTACTATCGCTTCGGACGACGGCAACGAACTCAGTCGGAATGCTACCGAATGGAGTTCATGTTCGCGGTGACGATCGTCCACGAAGTTGCCCACGCTCACTGGATGTTTCAACGCCGACAGGAATACATGGGCCAAGAGCCGCACTGGAATGACTACGAGCCCGGCAGGCCCGAGCTAGGCTTCTCCTGGGAGTCTGTGACACTGGGCAGGATATGCAATTTCCTGTACCATCCTCGGGAATACGGACCGCTTCTCAGCACACGCACGTACATGTGGCCAACACAAGATGTTCGAAAGCAACAGGAGATATACCAAGAACTGTATCAAGGCGTTCCTGTAGAGCAGATTGGTTTCTTCCAGGCTCATACTCCGGTCCACCCTGGATGGCTGCCAGGCCATGATTGGCGCGGGTCCGAGTATCTGTGCACCGATCCGGAGGCGGCTGGTATGAGCTACCTTTGCATTGTGCATGCCATACCCATGAAATGGATTGCTTCATGGTTCTCCGAAGACGAGTGGGTTGCACGACGAAATTGGTGGAATCAGACAGGGAGAGACAGGCCGGGCACCCTGTTCGAACCGCCGCCTCTAGGTCCTACGTTTGCACTTGTGTACGAGCGCGATATGTGGGGACAGGCCCGATTAGGTGTTCTGACAAAGACATTCGCCGACCCGTATCTGGCACAGCTGGAAACACATACTACAGGGATGGGGTTCTATCATCCGAGATTTTACGGCAACTAGTAGACAACTAGCAGGTAGCTCATAGGCAGCTCATATGCAGCTCATGGGCAGATAGTAGACGACACAGTTGAATGGCACATTCCAAGCAGGACAAAGATTGTCTCATCGTCTCATACACGATTACATCCGTCTCAAACCTTCATTCATCAGTCCTCTTTCCCTTGCCTTCCCCTAATCTCCAACTCATCCCGTTCATCATACGCATCCTCTACATAAGCCCAGAGCCGCGGGCGCTTAATTCGCTCTATCCAGACATAGCATGCGCCCCGGCGATCGTTTCTTTCAGAGTACCTCAGTGTCATGAAGGGTTCGAACGGCGACGCATCCATGCCCATAATTGTTGTCTTCCATCTTGGACGAACCATGCGTACTACACTCAATCCTACTTGTACCGTATTGGGTGCAAGCTTAGGGAGGATACGATCACAGGATATGGTTGGTCAGAGGCTTTGTGGGGTTAAAGTTACATGGAAAACCTCTTATATGTCTATAGCATGAATAGGTTGAGCTGCACAAAGTTTGCTGTCCAAGTACGAGAGACATGAAAGCCATCGTGTCTTTTGACTTCTTCGTGTGTCAATGGCTGAGATGCGGACTAACACTTCTTTGTTTAATGTTTACGTAGTTTGCGAACCCATAGAGCAGTAATTGCGGGAGCTCAATCAAATGCTATTCTGGTAACCCTGAGGTGTGTGTCATCCCTATGTCATTGGTCCAATCACCGATAATCTTGCTAAGTCTTACTACGCGATTCGAACAACTTAAGCAAAAGTGTTTTTCCTGCTTCGCGCCAGACTACCATTTGCATGTAGCTGATGCGTGTACAAGACTAAAACATAGGCCGTGTTTGCTGTTAGGCCAGAGTTGGGTTTGTTTCATCGGTCTACGGCTGTGGTAAATATTCAAAGATCCGATAGAGCCGGAAGTGCTCAGCGCTGACGCAGTGTGCTCTGGTTGTCAGCATTGTTGCGACTTGTCTCACTTCAGTCAAAAGCCTTCATGGTCATACGAGCTCATCACCTACGGACGTGAGTAAGCGTAATTCCATGCGCTGGAAACCTCATTATAGTCACTTTCGAGTGATATCTAGAAGAGATGGCCAATGCGTATGTGATTAGGCATGGAACATCTTAAGCGCGCCGGCTATGATCTAATTTAAAGAGGTTAGTGATCCGCAGAAAGGAACGTTTCGCGACGTACAGTGCCGCGTCAAAAGTTTAAGTACTCGGTACTAATTTATACTAAAACTTAGCTAAACTACTAACTTATAATTTTTTTTCTACTTAATATTTCTTTATAAAACTTTAAGTATATTTTTATTTTTATATAAAGTTTTATTTTATAACTTAAAAAGGTTATTTATTATATAATACTAGAGTAACACCTTAAATACTTACCCGTCTCTCTATTATTTCCGCCTTTTTCCTATACCTGCAGGCAGGAGTAACTACTTTTCTATATTACTATTTCTTAGTACTTACCCTTTCTATATATAAAAATAAGAAATAGTAATATAATACTAGAGTAATATAGAGTTTAAAATAGGTATATCTAAATTTTACCTAGATTTACTTAATTTACTAGTAAAATCTTAGATATTTTTTACTTTCTAACTTTAGCTTTAAATAACTTTATTAATTTATAATATAATAAGAAAGTTTTTTATAAAAATTATAAATTTTCTAAAGTTTAAAAACTTTATTCTATTACTTTTTTTTATTATTTAGTTTTATAGATTTTTTATTAATAATGTACTTGTATAGTAAGTCGGACAGGCAAGCAAGTTAGATACTCTATTAAGACCCTACTAAAATCTATACTATATATAATAGTATAGAACTACTATAAATAGTTCTTAAAAATTATAATAGGCTAATCTATTTAGAATCTACTT